>JZKD02S1154390.1:0-12801 GCA_000966675.3 Picea glauca
TGATCAGCTCTGTGTTTGTATTTTTGATTAGAACTCTGTAATTTTTCTTTGATCCGACTATGGAGTCTCTGCATTTCAACAGCAAAATCCTCTGCTCCAGCACTTTTGATCTCTCCCTGTTCTAAGTCCCTTAACTCAGACACTCCCCTGGGTTGCATTCCATATAGTATTTGGAATGGGCTCCTCCCAGTGCTTCTGTTTGGTGATTCATTGTATGCAAATTCTGCTTGTGGCAGAATCTGATCCCACTAGTTATGATGTTCAGTAACCATACTTCTCAATAAGTTCCCCAGATTTCTATTTACCACCTCAGTCTGCCCATCTGTCTGAGGGTGATAATCTGAGATGAAGGAAAAATTTATCCCCATATTCTTCCACAATGTCCTCCAAAAGTGACCAACAAATTTTGTGTCTCTATCTAAGACAGTGCTCCTTGGTAGGCCATGCAGTCTCACAACTTCTCTGAAAAACAGATTCGCAACATGTGTTGCATCACTGGTCTTCTGGCATGGGATGAAATGTGCCATCTTTGAAAATCTATCCACCACCACAAATATGGAATCAAATCATCTTTGTGTTCTTGGAAATCCCAACACAAAATCCATGCTTATTGCATCCCAAGGCCTCTCTGGTATTGGCAATGGTTGATACAATCCAATGTTATGTTTTTTCCCCTTTGCATGTTGGCATATTCTACATCTGTTCACCAACTTTATCATATATGTTCTCATACCTGGCCAATAGTACGAACTGCTCAACTGTGCAAACGTTTTATCATGGCTGAAATGTCCATCCAATCCTCCACTATGCTTCTCCTTCAGAAGATTGTCCCTCATTGAGCATCTTGGTATGCACAATTGATTTCCTTTGAACAACAATCCTTCCTGAACCATATACTCTGTCCACTGACTTCTATATCTCAGTACAGGGCTTGTACATGCTTCGTAGGCCTCCTTGAAATCTGTATCATCACAATACATATCCTTAGGGTGTTCAAACCCCAAGGTCTTCACCTGGAATTCTTGCAGAATTAAACATCTCCTGCTTAATGCATCATCAACCTTGTTAGCATTCCCAGCAATATGTTTTATGACAAAAGTAAAATTTTGCATAAATTCAACCCATTTTGCATGTCTCTGATTTATTTTTTCTTGTCGGGTTATGAATTGTAAATCTTGGTTATTGTTGTACAAGACAAACTCTTTCGGGACAAGACAATGCCTCCATTTCTTCATTACTTGAATGGTGGCATAGAATTCCTTGTCATATGTGGGGTATTTCCTCTCAATCTCATTCAGCTTCTCACTGAAATAGGCAACAGGCATGTTATCCTGACTCAGAATAGTTCCTATTGCAACTCCACTTGCGTCACATCTCACCTAAAATGTCTTCCCAAAATTCGGCAAGATCAGAATTGGTTGTTCTGTTATCTTCTCCTTCAGTATATTGAAGATCCTTTCAACCTCATCTATCCATTTAAAGGACTTGTGCCACTTCTTTACTGTATCCATCATTTTTGCACAAATTCCACTGAAGTCTCTAATGAACTTTCTGTAAAAACTTGCTAAACCATGAAAGCTCCTTACCTCAAACATGCTCCTTGGTGACGACCATTCTCTGATTTATTTCACCTTCTCTGGATCCATCTTCAATTCATTCGAAGATATCACAAAACCCAAGTAAATGAGCTATGTCTTCATAAAAGAGGAATTCTTCAGATTGATCAGTAGCTTCTCCTATTGTAGCCTCCTCATTACTAGCATTAGGTGCCTCAAATGCTCCTATTTTGTCCTGCTAAAGACCAGTATATCATCCAGATATACAACCACAAACTTGCCAATGAAATCTTTTAGAATTTCATTCATTAGCCTCATAAAAGTGCTCAGGGCATTCATTAATCCAAATGGCATAATTAGACATTCATACATTCCTTCATTCGTCTTAAAGGTTGTTTTCCATTCATCACCCTCTCTCATCCTGATCTGGTGATATCCACTTTTCAGATCTATCTTAGAAAAGAAATTTTCTCCACTTAAGCAATCCATTAAGTCATCCATTCTCAGTAAAGGAAATCTATACCTAATGGTGATATTGTTGATGGCTCTTGAATCTATGCACATTCTCCATCCTCCATCTTTCTTTGGGCTTAGCACAATTGGTATTGTGCATGGGCTCAAACTTTCCTTGACCCTTATCCAACAATTCTTGGACTTGGCTCTTCACCTCCTCATTTTCTCGAGGTGTAAATCTGTACGTTGCCTTCTTCGGAAGCCTTGCTCCTGGTATCAAGTCGATATGATGATTGATACTCCTAATGGGTGGCAATGAGTTTGGCAGCTCATCCACCACTATATCAGCAAAATTATCCAGCAGCTCCTAAACTTCTCCAGGCAAATCATCCATTGATGTACTCGTAAAGATGACTCTGGGCTTCCTCACCATAGCGAACTGCATCTTCTGTTCTTCCTTGACTTCCTTTAAGAGTTCCTTCCCACTCATGAGAAGTATGCTTTTGTTGGCTTCCTCTTTTTCTTTCTTCTCCTCCATCGACAACAACATATGCATTCTACCATTCTTATCCAATGTGTATGTATTCTTCCTTCCATCCTGAATGACATTTCTGTCATACTGCCATTGTCTTCCCAACAAAATGTGGCATACGTCCATGGGAATTACATCACATGTGATTTCATCTTTATATTCTCTTATTTTAATTTCAATCAGGCATTGTTTAGTAATCATTACCTGGTGTCCTTTTTGCAGCCATGAGACTTTGTATGGCCTTGGATGTGCAGTTGTCTTCAGATCCAATTTCTCCACCATCTCTGTGGATACTGGATTGTCAGTGCTCCCACTGTCAATGATCACCTTGCATACTTTATCCTTAGTCTTGCAAGTTGTCCTGAAGAGACTGTTCCTCTGCACTGGCTTTTCAATTTCTGCCTCTGGTTTTAAGAAAAATTTTCTCAACATCAGGGATGCTCCATCCTCTGCCCCCTCTACTTCAACATCTCTTTGCCTTGCTTATGAAATTTGAGCTTCTCCTCCTTCCTTCTTATTCTTGGGACATTCCCAAGACATGTGTCCTATATTTCCACAGTTATAGCACCTTACGCCTCCTCTGCCTCTTCCCCTAGAAGAGTTTCTTCCACCATTATGTCTTCCTCGTGAACTTACTCCTCGTTCCGAGTGATTGTGTGATTTCTTAGCCTCATCCTTAGACTGATTTTCTCTGTCACGGCTAAATCCCTTAATTTTTCTTGGGATCGATCCTTTACCTCTTCCTCGTTGGTTTTGTTTTCTGGCCAGCTTCTCCTCTACCTTCAACGCAAACTGATAAGCATCTTCCAAAGTCCTCACTGACATCATGCTCAGCTCATTCTGGACTTCATATCTCAATCTATTTACATATTTGATGACTTTTTCTTTGTCTCTCTCCCTTTGTCCAGTTCTGATGTTCATCCTATAGAACTCCTCGGTGTACTCCTTGACTGTCATTCTTTTCTGTCTCAGGTTATGTAGCTTCCTGAACAGATTGATCTGGTAGTCCTTGGGTATGAACTTAGCCTTCGTCTTGGCTACCATATTGTCCCAACTCTTTATCCTTTGTTTGCCTTTACCTCTCCTCTCAGCCTATAGTTCATCCCACCACAATGCTACATGCCCTTTTAGCCTAGTGACTGCTTGCTTCACCTTCTTTTTCTCATCGACATCTTCATAGTTGAAGTGTTTGTCCATGGACCTTATCCAATCCAATAGTTCTTCAAAATCTAGATTTCCCTCACACATGGGGACTTCCATATTAGCTCTGCCTCCCAATCTGGAAACTGCTCTCAACAATCGTTCCTCTGCAGCATCCTCTCCTATAGCTTCTTCAACCTCAACCTCTTCACTTTCTGCATCATTGACATCCCCAATGTCAGGTGCTCTTCTCTTTGTTGCTTCCATTGCTTCCATTTGGGCATGGAACTCTCGCATCTCCCTTTCTACAACACAGTTGGATAAAGGTGGCTCTCGTCTTCTTAGCGGCATTATGTTGACTATCTGTCACACACAAAGTACGGCTCCGAGTTCTCTGTCTCCTTCTCTTCCTCCTTCGCCTGAAATCTATAGAAAAAAAATGTGCTTTGATACCACCTGATGCAGACCCCATATCCCTCCTTAGGGCTATGTGACCTCCTGGTCAGGATCTTCTAATTCTGGAGCCAAAGTGGCTCTTCTGGTTCCAAACTAGAACCCTTCAGCGAATATACAGGGCCCTTACAAATGCTCAGTTGGCTTTTTCCAAGTGCCAAGCGTGAATNCCTAATGGGTGGCAATGAGTTTGGCAGCTCATCCACCACTATATCAGCAAAATTATCCAGCAGCTCCTAAACTTCTCCAGGCAAATCATCCATTGATGTACTCGTAAAGATGACTTTGGGCTTCCTCACCATAGCGAACTGCATCTTCTGTTCTTCCTTGAATTCCTTTAGGAGTTCCTTCCCACTCATGAGAAGTATGCTTGTGTTGGCTTCCTCTTTTTCTTTCTTCTCCTCCATCGGCAACAACATATGCATTCTACCATTCTTCTCCAATGTGTATGTATTCTTCCTTCCATCCTGAATGACATTTCTGTCATACTGCCATTGTCTTCCCAACAAAATGTGGCATACGTCCATGGGAATTACATCACATGTGATTTCATATTTATATCCTCCTATTTTAATTTCAATCAGGCATTGTTTAGTAATCATTACCTGGTGTCCTTTTTGCAGCCATGAGACTTTGTATGGCCTTGGATGTGCAGTTGTCTTCAGCTCCAATTTCTCCACCATCTCTATGGATACTGGATTGTCAGTGCTCCCACTGTCAATGATCACCTTGCATACTTTATCCTTAGTCTTGCAAGTTGTCCTGAAGAGACTATTCCTCTGCACTGGCTTTTCAATTTCTGCCTCTGGTTTTAAGAGAACTTTTCTCAACATCAGGGATGCTCCATCCTTTTCCCCCTCTACTTCAACATCTCTTTGCCTTGCTTATGAAATTTGAGCTTCTCCTCCTTCCTTCTTCTTCTCGGGACATTCCCAAGACATGTGTCCTATATTTCCACAGTTATAGCACCTTACGCCTCCTCTGCCTCTTCCCCTAGAAGAGTTTCTTCCACCATTATGTCTTCCTCGTGAACTTCCTCCTCGTTCCGAGTGATTGTGTGATTTCTTAGCCTCATCCTTAGACTGATTTTCTCTGTCATGGTTAAATCCCTTACTTTTTATTGGGATCGATCCTTTACCTCTTCCTCGTTGGTTTTGTTTTCTGGCCAGCTTCTCCTCTACCTTCAGCGCAAACTGATAAGCATCTTCCAAAGTCCTCACTGACATCATGCTCAGCTCATCTTGGACTTCATATCTCAATCTATTTACATATTTGATGACTTTTTCTTTGTCTCTCTCCCTTTGTCCAGTTCTGATGTTCATCCTATAGAACTCCTCGGTGTACTCCTTGACTGTCATTCTTTTCTGTCTCAGGTTATGTAGCTTCCTGAACAGATTGATCTGGTAGTCCTTGGGTATGAACTTAGCCTTCGTCTTGGCTACCATATTGTCCCAACTCTTTATCCTTTGTTTGCCTTTACCTCTCCTCTCAGCCTATAGTTCATCCCACCACAATGCTACATGCCCTTTTAGCCTAGTGACTGCTTGCTTCACCTTCTTTTTCTCATCGACATCTTCATAGTTGAAGTGTTTGTCCATGGACCTTATCCAATCCAATAGTTCTTCAAAATCTAGATTTCCCTCACACATGGGGACTTCCATATTAGCTCTGCCTCCCAATCTGGAAACTGCTCTCAACAATCGTTCCTCTGCAGCATCCTCTCCTATAGCTTCTTCAACCTCAACCTCTTCACTTTCTGCATCATTGACATCCCCAATGTCAGGTGCTCTTCTCTTTGTTGCTTCCATTGCTTCCATTTGGGCATGGAACTCTCGCATCTCCCTTTCTACAACACAGTTGGATAAAGGTGGCTCTCGTCTTCTTAGCGGCATTATGTTGACTATCTGTCACACACAAAGTACGGCTCCGAGTTCTCTGTCTCCTTCTCTTCCTCCTTCGCCTGAAATCTATAGAAAAAAAATGTGCTTTGATACCACCTGATGCAGACCCCATATCCCTCCTTAGGGCTATGTGACCTCCTGGTCAGGATCTTCTAATTCTGGAGCCAAAGTGGCTCTTCTGGTTCCAAACTAGAACCCTTCAGCGAATATACAGGGCCCTTACAAATGCTCAGTTGGCTTTTTCCAAGTGCCAAGCGTGAATTCCCACAGTGCGCGACTAAGGGATGTGAATGCACCCTTATCCTTCCTGTATTTAGGTATTTCATGATCTCATGACTCAGAGTTTGCAGTGCAAGAACTCCGCCCTCCCAACTCACGATACCTGAGTTCGTGAATTGGCCCAACCTCGCTATTTCGCGATTCGGGGTTCTGGAAGTCAAGCCCTCTGTCCTTCCAACTTGCGAGACCCGAGACCACGATGTGGATAAATGGTCCAGATCCACCTGTAGTCGAATAACCAGATCAACTTGCGATCGCGCAATTCGGAGGTTTGAAAAACAAGGCCTTCATCCTTCCAACTCGCGATACCCGAGGTTGCAATGTGGACCAACAGTCCAGATTCACCTGTGCTTGACGGTTCAGATCAAATCGCCATCTCGCGACTTAGAGGTTTGAAAAATAGGGAACTCTGCTTCCCGGTTCATGATATCCAAGTTCACGATGTGGACCAATGGTCGATATACGCATGTGATCAATGGTTCATATCAAATCACAGTCTCGCGAATTGTAGGTTTGAAAAACGGGGAACTTTGCCTCTCGATTCATGATATCTGAGTCCACGAGATGGGTCGACTCTTTTATTTCGTGATCTCGCGACTTGGGGTTTTGTAAGACAAGACCTCTATCCCTCTGGTTGGTGATACCCGATTTCACAAACCGAACCAATGGTCCATATCTATCTGAGATCGAGGGTTGTTGTTCCTCCTGAGCTTTTGGATGTCAAGTAGCCCTCATCGCTAATCTCCTTACAGCTCCACTTTATCCAATGGTTTGCGAGGTTTTGGTGTTTCACCTCGAGGAATATCCACCATCCATTCAGATATTTGAACTCCCCTTGTCGAGATCTACGCAGCGTTAAATTCTACGCTCCTCCTTCCAATCAGACAATCCGCGGGAATCCCCACAGCGATCCAATGCTCAAGGGCGTTCCTCCTCCTGAGATTTTGCTCGACTCCAACTTAGAAGATTTTATAAGTCTGGGAAGACTCAATCTTCTCTCCTTCCAGGGAATAAGTTCCTGGTCTCGATAACACCTTCTGAAGTGTTATCCCTCCTAAGCTTTGTCTGGTTCAGACTTCAGTCTCCCACGTACTCCTTGCATCTAAGGGATTTCGATAGCTCAGATTCACGACATTTTCTCTCTGGCTCAATGCACACCTTGAAGAACTCCTAGTGAAGATAAAAACAACTCCCCAGCATTCCTCCCTGGCTCGATGCACACCTTGCAGAGCTCCAAATGAAGAGAAACAATTGAAACTGCCAAAATCTCACAGTTCCATTCACTTGTTTATACAACTGAAAACAATAGGAAAATACACACAGTCCAAGAACAAAACATTTGGATCAATTTTCCATTCTGTTCTATTCATAAGTGCCCACTGGCTACATAATACATACAAACTACAGTAGCTCCAAAAGCTGAGATTTTCTTCTCACTCACAGTTCTCTCACAGATCAATTTATCTCCCCCCTCTACCAGTCGCTAATTGGGATTACAAACTTTTTCATAACTCAAAATGTTCCTAGGGTTTTTTTCCTGCTACTTGCCTACTCTAAACCTTATCCTACGCTATCTTAGTCTAGTCATATTCCAGAGCTGAAGTGGAAATTACTGCTCTGTTTACAATTTCAAAAACTTGCTTCAAATGGAAAAACCCGACATCGATTCAAGTGTGCCTCCGAAGGTGAATTTCGGCGCTGTGTGGAGGTGGATCCCGAAATCACTTGTGACTTCTCACGTTGAAGTTCCAAATGAACTCTCACATGTTGGGTGGTCCCACCTCTGTGCACTTTCCAACGATGCTTCTGCATCAGCCATGGGTGTATTTTTGTGGTATTGACACCGACGTATCTTAGAAGTTGGATATAGGGTGGCCATTATGCCAAGATGTATACTTTATGGTGGTTTCGTGATTTAAGTTATGCCTCAAGACATCATACCCATGGGCATTGTTATCTATTTATTTGGTCTTTGAATTTTACGAGGGTTATGCCTTTGTGTGGTCTGGGTACTTGTTACTACCCAGTAGGAATTTGTTGCTCCTCTACATAGTTTTCATACCCTACCCTGCGTTGAACCGTTGCACCATTACAAAAATCAAGAGTTATAATAATCCTTGTGGTTCCATCGTGCTTGTATCGAAGGGTCTCTACCTATTGTTGATATGTTCGACCTCCAGTCTCTCTGTTCTTTGATGACCGAGTGAACTCTTGATTACTTCTTGTATTCATTATCACAGAGCCCAATTTTGATAATCCCCAACTGTTCGCACTCTTTTCGGGCATCTTGTTGACTTTCATAGTTTGGTTGAGTGGTTATGACAGTTTATTTGAGTACTTATATTGAAATCGTTTGATTGAGTTGGTTGGGAAGTCATGATTGGGAGTGAGAATTGGTATATAGTCAAGGGGTTGTCTCCTTTGATTATGATAGTTGCATCGATAACCTAGCTTGTTTTATTTGATCAAATTGATTGATTGGGAATCAATGATAATGTGTAGTAAATGGATGTCTCTTCTCATTATGCTTTCAATTGTTGTATTCTTACAGCGTGGTGTCAATTGCTAGTTGGTGGTTGATGTGTGTTTCATTAGCCCGATCGGGATCATGGAAAATTCTGGAAATTGATGAATGTGTTTTTGTTGTTTACTGTGTATGTATTATGGAGGCATAGTGCATGTTTGATGTTAATTGAATCACCAGTGATGAAGCTTGATGTTTTTTATTATGGTTGCATTGCAAGTTTTATTGGTTGGTATAATGAAAAGGAATGAAATTGGGCAAGTTGTAAAAATTATGTCCAATCTGGAAAAAAGACCTGTGTATATGTTTTATTTGGGAAAATTGTGAAATATGGACAGTGGTTGATATTTTATAGTGATATATGATGGATAGAAATGGAGAAATGTGATTGTGTGTTTCTTTTGATTTTGTGTAAATGAAAGGAAAGGAAATGAAAGAAACCAACTATTCTCTTAACAGGACTATTGAAAACCAAAGTGATTCTGAGTATGATTATAGACTGTGTTAATTGAGAAGTTTGAAGAAATTGAAAGTGAACAGTGAACAGTTTTGACACACAGTAATTTTTAATTGGTATTGGTATCTTGTGTATTGAATACAGAGTTGTTTTTATGGATTACTTAATTTTTTTTAAGGATAGTATTCATTTTTTTCCCAACCATTCTCTCACTTTTTCGCATATTACAAGTCCCCTCGCCTTCCCATATTCACTATCCACTCCATGTTCTTAAAATTAAATTATAGTTTAGTTAAACTCTGTATTGTGACAGTTAAGGGATGGCATAAGGATTAATTACAGTGATTTATTCTTTTGATTTACAACGCAGTTGATTGTTTGACAATTTGTTGAGTAGTAATCATGATCTATCCCCCTTCATTTTAACACTTTTCGCTCAATACAATCCCTCACATATCCCAGAACCCTTATTCACCCCCTGCTCATTGACAAGTGTTAAACAATTTGTATGGATTGGATTGCATGATTTTGATGTGTTGCTGAGCCAAAAAAAATTTCATATTTAAAGAGATGTCATATATGGTTGTTGAAGAAACTAGATGATAATCAATAATGCATATAGGAATGAGATTTTTCAGTATAGGTAGTCATGGTCGGGGTAATAGAGGAAGAGGAAATTGGAACAGGGGCCCTAGAAGGCCAAGGTTTTCTATATATTTTGATGTAGACTCGCAAGAGTTGAGCGAGCTATTTCAAGCTAGATTTTTTAACTGGATTGGGCAAGGAGTAGTCCAACCTAGGCCAGAAAGGTCTCCCTTCCAAGACCCACATGTCCCTGGTATCCCAGTGCCCCCTCATGTCTCACTACAACCTGAAGTCCCTGAAAATGACCATTGGCAAGAGATTATCCACCCGAAAGTCTCCCAACATCGTGGCTGGCCTAACTTGTCTCTACTTTCTCCTCCACTTGTTAATCAAATTGTCCAAGTTGCCCCTGCCCACTCACCAATACAATCTTCCCATATAAAAAAAAATGTTAAAAATTGAGGCCCACCATGCTCTTGACAAAGGAAAAGTCGTTGTTTCCCCCTCCTCACCCTCAAATGACTCTGCCAAATCTGTGTCCTCCCGCCTACATTTGAGAGATGATTTCTCTCATGTTATCAGTGATATTGGACCTAAAGGCTTGTTGGCCCTTGGTTATGGAAGAAATCAAAGATTAAGGGAGGAAAGGAAAAATTCAAACTGCACGGAAGACACAGTGACTGATACTGGGTCGAAGTGAGAAAAAGAGCAAAAAAGATGGAGCAAAGTAAGAGAAAGCAAGACGTTGGAATAGGAGATCGAGGATGATAGATTAGAAATGAAGAGTGATCGTGGACAACTCAGCAAGGGAAAGAATATGTCAACATATTCTTTGAAGCACTGCGTGTGAATGAAGGAAAGATAGGTTGGTGAAGCCCTGAAAACATGGGTAAAGTTGACCTAGGGTTTTAGACACCTAGGGTTTTGATATCTAAGGTTTTGACACTTAGGTTTCAACCTAAGGGTGTCCGAGAGCTATTGCAATGTATAAATAAAGGTCTAAAGGACCTGGGATGGGTTGGTGCTAAGTTGGTTGAGAGTTCATTGTTATTATGTGATTTAGTGAGTACTACTATGTGAGAGAGAAGTGTTGAGTGCAAGAGCCTTCTGGTATTGTAGGATCTTCAACTAGGTGCGAAGATCAACCCTGCAGCTAGGTCCACAGGGAGGGGAGAGAAAGAGAGAGAAGAAGAGAAGATATGCTAGCTAAGAGAGCAGATAAGAACTCTATGTGTCCATATTAATATATCATAAAGTACAGTTTTGTGGACGTAGCCCTAGGGAGAGGGTGAACCACGTAAATCTTGTGTTATGTGTGATTGATGTTGTGTTATCTGTCATTTGATATGTTTTTATTGTGATATTGTATTAGATCTGAAATATAACTTGTGCAATAGGTTTAAGGAAGATAAAGAATAACTAGGTGACTATGTATTGTTGTTGTGAATCCACTCTGCATTTCCTCTGGTTGTAGACACCTGTGTCCTGCAACCCCCTATAGCTACATTGGGTGAGACTGCATCTTCTTCACAGGTGTTGCCAAAAGGTCCAGTAGTTAGGGCATGTTGGTGCATTGTTAGAGTTGAACCCTGGGTTTTCCCCTATGCCAACAAATGGTTCCGTTGTCGGGACCGAAATATTCTTAAGGAAATTTCAAGGTGGTTTCCATCGAAGACAGAGATTCAGAATTGGATAGAATATCAAGAAAAGGACTTCGATAAAGCCTAGAACAAGAACCCTAGTATTGGTACAGAGGATTTGTTGGGAAGATATATCTTTACTGATATACATGAGATTTTCTTTGGAGGAATATATCGAGAGATATATGAGTGGCTAGCTAGGTTAGCAGATACCCAGTTCGAAGTCAGACTTAGACCACATGTGGTTTGGACATCGGCACTGATCAAGAAGGTTAAGAGAGTTGAAAACATCATGTCAAGAGCAATAGATCACTGGTTTGATAGTACCATTGAAGGGTATATCACTGAGTTTGTTGTTGACAGAGTGGAATCGTATAGCCAAGCAGAGAGATATTTCTTTAAGGGACCTAGAGGAAAAATTTTACATTTTCTGAAGTTGAAGATCAATATTCTATTGCATGAGAAGAACATCTTGAAGATACATTAATCAATCAGATCAAAAGAGCTAATGTTCAAAAATTCAAAAAGCGACAATGACACAAAGGCTAGACATACGCGTAGTGGGAGAGTGTTTAGATAAGTTCATCTCGCGAACCTGTTTAAGAAAAACTACAGAGACGATAGGTTCTATAGTGGAGAAGAATTAGATCTGATAGATGAAGAGCATTCAAAATCCTCTAGGACAAAGGAACCTCGCTGAGAAGATCCAGAAACTTCAAGAACTGCGCCAAATGTTGAAGTAAGTACTATTATTCCTCATGTTGCTTCAGCAGCGTTAAGTAACCATAGTAACCTAAGTCGTTAGAACACTCAGAGCACTGTCACTAACAGTCCACCACATACTCAGTCAGGAAACCTATGAATATCTATGGCAGATGAGATGAGGTCACCCACCTTTAGAGGAGATGGATCTGAAGATCATGATCAACACTGGTTTCTATGTGAAGCTATGTGGAGTATTAAGAATATCACCAACGAAGCTATCAAACGAGATCAGTTCAGCACTACCCTAAGTGATCATGCACTGAGATGGTACATGAAATTCATCCAAGGAGCTACAACTAAAACATTGAATGCCATTAAGACTGCACTAATTTCTGAATTCAAGAAACCTAATTCAGAGTCGTAGTGCATTACATAACTAAAAGAAATCAAGTAGAGAAAATTTGAACCTATGTGGGAGTTTGATCAGAGATTTAAGACCTTGACAGGCCATTTGATTTTTCAGATCCCAGATGAGCAGAACAAGGAATGTTTCATTGCTTCCCTCTTGCCACACAT
>JZKD02S1154401.1:12496-23041 GCA_000966675.3 Picea glauca
TGCTTCCTTCTAGTTGGTGCTAGAGAAACCAGGGAGTTGGTGCTTCCTTCTAGTGGGTGCTAGAGAAAAATAGAGAGTTGGTGCTCTCAGCAAGTTGCAGCTTGCAAAATAGAGGCTGTAGCCTCACAATGAGTTGGTGCTCAAACGTATGATAATGTAAAGAATGTAAATAATACTTATCATATAAAGAAGAAGAGGTTTTTACCCTGTATGGGTTTCCTTGGTAAATATTTGTCTCTGTGTTTCTCATTTATGTGATTCATGTTGAATGTGCCTTTGTTCATTTCCCTGCATTATTGTGATCATCATTGAGTGCCTTGTAAATATTTTAAAAGAAGCATAATTGTTTAAGCATGGTGACAACTGATTCACCCCCCCCCCCTCTCAGTTGTCCAACAGTTCGTACTTTGCGCTTATTTCTTTAATCTTCGCTTCCTTCCATAACCAAGGGCCAACAGTTGAAAACTAACAACCTTCTAGTTCCCTTATAATCAGATCTTGATCATCAGTAAGAACAAATCCCTCTTCGAAATAATGATCATAAGATAATGGAAAAGCAATGTTTGAAACACATTGATTATGATCAACTAATAAATGTAATTATCTATGCAATCATCAATTACTATATGCTCAACATGGTTTGAAAACTGATCATAAAATTTGCATGCATACATGTCCATAGAATAATCTGCAAATACTGAAGAATTCTGATCCAAATCTGAAATATACTTACATCCTTGATGTTGTTCCAGATCTTTTTCATACTCGTTGTCTTCTTGCTCCAAATATGAAACATACTAACAGCTCCCTTTCTCATGTTCATGCATATTTTCAAAGTAAGTTGGATCTCGAATCCTTATGGAAGCACAAATGTTCTCCTCAACTCCTTCTGCATCCTCAAACAATTGTATTAAATATGATGATTTCCTTTCTAATAGGAGAAGGGCAAGCTATGGATGTTGATCCATAACATAGTACACCATGGTAGCAGTCTCAGTAGGTCGGATTTCCAAGGGCATGTCATGATAAATGTTGTAGAACCTTCTATTAAATACGAACAGAGCTTCTTCCTCCCCTCTCCTCAAAGCATAAAAATCGGTGAGGTACAAATCAAGAGACTTTTTCTCACCCCAATGCTTTAGAAAATCATTGGACAATTCAATCCAAGAACTAATGCAATCAACTCTCAAACTCTTAAACCATACTGCAGCATATGTAAACAAATATGTTGAGAACAACCTCGTAGTAACATCATCATGAACTATCTTGAACTAATAAACAAAATTTTCAAAGGCCTCCAAATGCCTCTCAGTTGTGACATGATCCTCTCTATAAAAATGGGGAAGATACTCAAGGAAATCAAGAGGATAAGGATGAAGAAGATATGGCGTCCTTAAAGGCTTTAACATTTTCATTCTGATTCTAGTTTGAAAAGTAGTGGGATGAATATGAGGATTAACAAGCTGATGGCAAGGCTCAATAATAATCGAAGATAATGAGATCTTAGAAAGTTTTGAATCGGTTTCAATCTCCTCAAGGTTACAAGAGTGATCAGATTTGGGATGGATTTGAATGCAAATCTCATCTTTATGAATAGGTTGAGGTAAAGATATAAGGTCAACATCAACAACATAAGGAGGCTGCAAATTTTCCTCTTGCAATGATGGATATACAAAGGCAGGTTGATGATCATCCGAATAAACAAAACACAAGATGATACTCTTAATATGTGAAGGGGAAAGTAAAAATGCATTGATAAAGAACAACAAAAGTTCATAAAGAAAACTCATAAACTGATACATGGTTTTTCCCTTATGCCCTTTCATCTTTTTGTCAACCGGATCCTCCCCAGTGGAGTCTTTGATTATGGAGTCGCCAGGAAGATTATTACAGACAATTTTTGTGTCCTTCTCTTGTCTTTCATCAAGAATCGGATCTGTGTCATTCTCCCAGGGAAACTAGCTTCACTTTTGTTCCCCGACAACGGCATCAAAATGTTATCACTCCAAGAGTCACTCCCTGACTATAAAGGGTGTAAGTTTGGTAACATAGAACTAATTGGTTGGATGAAATAATTTGTAGGGTGGATCAATCTATGAACTATTAATCCTCACTTAGCCAATACCATGATGAACAAATTCCAACAAACAAATTCTTCTATGAACAGATCAGATGAATCAAAATTGATATAGAATAAATAACAATATTGTATCAACAGACTCAGATGCACTAAAAGCATATACAAATGGTCAATTACAACAGTAAAATATATGTGAGGATCTAAATCCAATAATGCAATGAAATAATGACATCTCTTAATCATCAAATGAACTATAGACACTATGAAATTTGCAATTCATCCACATATACAAAAAAAAAAAATGGAAAGGAATGAAAGTCTGATAAAAAATATCAGAGAGGAAATTATGTATTCCAATATATACTCAACAAATATCTTAGTATATAGTTCTCTTATAATTCACAAAGGTCAAAACATAGTCCTAAAGACTTCTCCCCCCCCTTCTCCATTACAATTTCTGAAATATATATAGAGAATACATGTTTGTTATAGATCCTGAAAAGATGGATCTAAAAACTACATGTCAAAAATAAATAAAAATTGTTTACTAGAAACTAGATCCTAAATCTAAGGGATAAAATCCCTATCCAAATCTAAGTCTTTGAATGCCACTAAGTATTTCCTTGAGCTAGGAAGAGTCTTCTTCGAAATTGATTTCAATAGTTGGATCATAGATGTCACTTTCAAAACCGAACAAGAAGTCAAATTTGACTTTACTTCCTCCTCACTGAAAATAGGCCTCCTAACAGTATACAAAGGAAATAGATTCTCTGGACAAATTTTTGTGTTATCAAGAAGATCAAAGTCGAAGCTATTTTCATCATCAGGATCCATAGTTTACATAGCTTCCATTGACATTTTGAGTCTGAACCTGCACATGGGCAACTGAAGCTTCTTTTTAAAATGTTGTGGAGTCTCTTTGAAAACGATCAAGAGATGGTTGAAATTCGTTCCAGGATCTTGCTCAATGTCCGTCAATTTAGTACAGAAAACATAAACATTAATTGCATTCATGTGCCATCATCTATGAGATTGATATTCTGAAAATTTAATGGCATGGTGCTTCCATGAATTGTTGCTTGATAAAAATCAAATTTAAACCTGCGCAGCACATGGTAAAATTTAGTCATGGATTGATTGCTTCATGGTACACATTCCCTGGTATTAATGCTCAGATCTCTTTCTCAGATAAATCATTTAGATATGCTCTTAACCAAATTCCACTAATGGTGCCACCTATGATTGAGTTCAACACATGGATGAATTCTTCGATAGAGTATAGCATGCTTGCAACCCTGCAGCTATTAACTATCTTGTATTGACAACACGCATTTGAGCTTCCTCCTTGTGGTGCTTTGGGCGATCTCATGTAGACAGATAAATAAATTTCTAAAACTTGATACACTTGACACCTTCATAACTGAATATACTTGGTAGTTGGTATAAACTATGTGTTGTTTTTATTTTACTCATTGAGAAAAATCCCACATGCATCGGGAAATTTGAGATTATAGCCTTTATATGTGTCGATGCTCCTATTGATATTCGATGAGACATGTGGAAAGGAATCAAGCTTGGCATTTGGAGTTGGGATTGTGTTGGTTTATTTGTTGAATTTTGGACTTAGATTTTGGCATATGTAGTGATTTAAGTGTTAAGGAAGGATTAGGGCTAGCACACTCGAGCATACACCACTTTTGGTAAAGAGGCTAAATAAACAAATAAAAATTGTATTTTTTATTTGATAATATGAAAACATATAAAAGTGAAGGTCTAATGAACACGTTATTTTTTTCCATGTAGGTTTTAGGCCAGCAATCATAAGGTTTCTAGTCCAAAACTAAGAATAAAATCTCATGAGACTTGATGAAGAATTCAAATGGAAAAATTTGAAGTTATGACATAGGCAAATGACCAAAAGAATATGACAATTCAGCACGAAATGATGAAGAGGCTTAAAATTTTAAAAGGAAATTTTGAGAGCTAACACCATCCATGAAAGATTCATTTGTTTCAGCAGGTTTTTCTACAATGAAAGAGGAGGCAAGCAGTTAGGAAGACATGGGAGTAGGATTTGCTCCAGTCACGAAGGGAGTAGCCAGTGAGGCAGATTGCATAGCAAGATTTTATTCAGTGATCGTGGATGCAACCAGTCAGGAGGATTGGAGAGAAATATATGTTTCGGTGACAGAGGGAGAAACCAATCAGGAGGATTGGAGTGCAGCTTTGGTAGAGGAGAGAGAGTCACTTCTAGTGTGGGAGACAAAGGTACATCCATATGATGATGGATGGGACACCTCCCTTGCTAAGAGGGATTTTTTTTTATTATAAATTTAGGATGTATTACCATAAGAGGTCAAGGTGTTAAGAAAGTGGGAATCCTCAT
This sequence comes from Picea glauca, assembly GCA_000966675.3. Taxonomy (NCBI): domain Eukaryota; kingdom Viridiplantae; phylum Streptophyta; class Pinopsida; order Pinales; family Pinaceae; genus Picea; species Picea glauca. The sequence goes on from JZKD02S1154401.1 coordinate 16,963, forward strand.
TGGCACCAGATTAGTCTTTCATTTCAGTGAAATCAGCCCTGGAATGAGGCTAGGGACTCGTGGGAAATTTGATGGGATTTGTGGGTTTTTGATGGGGTGTCACACCCACAAAGAGGAATAAAATATTCTAATTAATTGTTGAGTCTAGAAGGGGTGCCTAGAATCACTCAATTGACTTGTTTATAAAGGAGAGAGGTCATTGTGGCATTTTCTCATTGTGTAAGGATGGAGTTAGCATAAGTAAATCCGCACTTGTGCTAGGAGGCTTGGTGATTTTCAACAAAGGGAAATTATGCATGGTGGAAAATATGGCCTAGGGTTAAGAACTCTCTATTTTCTACTCTTGACAGGGAAAATCACACCACACGTGTGGGAGAGAGAGGTAGTCACAGAAGGAAGAAAATGTACAAGCAAAACGAATCATAAGGAAGTGTGCATGCTCATGGGTTTCAGTGGGAATAGTTGCGTACATACACGGGTTGCAGTGGGAGCAGTCACGTACATCCATATAGAATTTTTATGGGTAGGTGCAAGTCTGTACAGGATGAAAGGTGACATTAGTAGGTTGTACATGTGTTCTGCAACAAAATTGTGGGTAGAAGATACTTCTAGGATATTTGTTGAGGTTTGGTTTCTCTAATTTGTATGGTTGTTGGAGGACAAGGTTGTTCTCATATTTTGGTGAAATTGTATTGGTTGAGAGGACGAGTGTTGTCCTCATATTTGGTGATATTTTTATTGGCTGGGAGGGTTGGTTTTTCCCTCGAGATTTCTGAATTTGATAAGGTTACAAGAACATAAATATTGTGTTTCGTATTTGTTGATGATTCATCTATGATCTTTTTTGTTTTTGCTGCATATAATTTTAATCAATAATTTTTAGTGTAAAATTGTTCAGTGATAACAGCTAGGGTTTTACTGTTAGATCACTAGGAAGCAATTTTTAGATCTGAAAATTAGTCACATAGAATTGCATGTGAAAATTGACAGTTTCTTTGAAAGAAGTTGTATCATCTTATGATGGAAGATGGAGATTTGATGATAGAGCATATAAATTCCTTCAATACTTTGGTAAGTCAACTTGTCTCTCTTGATATTAAGATTGCATAAGAAGATAAGTGTATTACCTTGTTATGTTCTTTGCTAGACTATTGGGATAATCTAGTTGTAGCAATTGGTAGTACCACTCAACCTGCTTTGAAGTATGAGGATGTATTTGCATCCTTTTTATTAGAAGAGATGAGGTGAGAAAGCATGGACAATCAGATAATATATGTTTTATTTGTAAGAGGTCATCCCCAAGATAGGAATAAAAATAAGTCTTCGGGGGGGGGGTTCTAAATCTAGAGGTAGATCAAAATCTTCAGGAAAATATTTGAGGAAATGTTGGAAGTGTGCTAAAGTTGAGAATTATAAGAAAGATTGTAGGTCTAAGAAGGTTGATAAAGCAAAGGGATGTGATGATGCCTCTTCCATAGAGGGAAAAAACTTCACATAAGAAGGAGGTGATGCTTACCTAGCATATACAGGTACACATGTAGATCATGGTATATAGTTGATCGAATCATATGCATCATTTAATATGAATCCTCAGAGGGAGTGGTTCTGTGAATATGAAAAGTATGATGGTGGTGATGTCTTTCTAGGAGATGATTCGACAACCAAAATCATGGGATGTAGAAGAGTTAATTTGTTTCTAAAAGATGGAAGGATTATAACTCTCCCTAGAGTTTTGTACATTCCAAATCTAGCCAGGAGCCTAACATATGTAAGTAAGTTTGATGATGCAGGTGTGGATACTTTATTAGGAAAGGGCACTTGCAAAATCATATGAGGAGAAATGGTGTTGATGAGGGGATTTCGGTGTGGTACTCTGTACAAGTTGTTGGGAAGTTATTATACTAATGGGTGTAAAATTTCTATTTCCCATGAGCAGAAAAATAAAGAATATGGGATACATACTATCCCTGGAAAGAAGACCATGTCGTGGCATCAAAGACTGGGACATATTGGAGAAAAGGGCCTTCGAACACTGTACGGTTAAGGTATGGTCAAAGATACGTCTAATTTCACCCTAGATTTGTGTTTCCATGAAATTTTCATATATGGGAAACTGAATCGAGTGAGATTCCCATATGGTGCTACAAGAGCAAAGGGGATCTTAGAGTTGATACACAGTGATGTGTTCATACCTGTGCATGTTCCATCACTAGGTAAATATATGTATTATGTTTCATTCATAGATGATTTATCAAGGAATAAATGGTTTTATTTTCTTAGGAATATATCTAAGGTATTTGATACATTTAAACAGTTTAAGGCTCTAGTAGAAAATCAGATAGAGAAGAAACTAAAGGTGTTGATGACAGATAATGGTGGACAATTATGTGGGAATGAATTCAAATATTTATTGAAGAAGTGTAGTATAGAAAGGTAGAATACTACTCCATACACATTGTTATCATGAGATTTGTACTTATTCTAATCCAAGTGGATATCGGTGGCCACCCACCTTTTCCAACTCGCTCAAAACATTTTTTTGGCTATTTTGGAAATTTACTATTTTTAGCAGTTTTTAACTTCCAGGGCATTTTGAGGGCCTAAATGAAGGTTTTTCGGGATCAAGCTTCTCAATATAGACAAAGGCTTTGATTGATCCCCTATAATGAATCTCCTCCATGATACCTTTCCAATGGTCTATCGTGCGCCTAAAACAGAGATCGTATGCAAAAGTTATGACCCTGGGAAGTTGATGTACTAACTTACCCAAACGAGGCCCACATGACTTTTGGAGCTTCATCTCCTAGGGTTAGGTTTTTGGATCTCTAGGGTTTTTGACATTCCTGTTTATTGTAAAAATTCCTTCAGAGCCTCATTCTAATCATCTTCTTTCGAATGAGCACAACCGTCACATCTTTTCTGAGAGATAAGCCACCACCATTCCAGCAAGCTTGTTTTCCACTGCATTTTATAGATTCAGCTTATTTCCTTATTGAATAGAAAAATAGTTTTATTGTATCTCTGTTATTCTGTGTTAAGCATATTTTAATAATTTGTATTCATTTTCTTTTGCTCATAAAATATGGATCATTGGTATCAGAGCGGTCTGCTCCTTGTCGTCTTAATGCATGTTCCCAATGAGGTCAGGGTACAAAGAATTGGGTCTCGAGCTTGTTTCTCTTGAGGAAAAAATCTCTCGCACACCCAAGTGACCTCTCACAGTAGGAGAAAAGAAACATGATGGGATGGGAGATCCTTTCAAAATGTTTCTTGAGGAATCCCTCACACAATAGAGGAACGAGATGATGGATAGTTTCACTCAAATCCTTCGACGGCTACCAACAGACGACGCATCTTCCTCGAGCGGAGGCACTGCTCCATTCAAGCTACAAATAAACTTCGATGTTTCTATATTTGAAGGTTAGATAGACGCAGATGTTGTAGAAAAGTGTTTGAATCTACTAGAAGGTTATTTTTTTGTCCATAACTTTTTGAATAGAGAAAATATTACTTTTGCACTCCTCAAAGTCGTTCCCCATGTCAAAGATTGGTGGGAAACTTTCTGTGAGAAAAAGGAAACAGAGGAACCCTCATTATTTATAGTCACGACCACCTGGGAATCCTTTAGGTATGATCTTAAGGAACAATACTACCCTTTCGAAAGTTATGCTGACTTGTATACCAAATGGACCACACTATGACAAGAAAGAGACCAAGCAATGCCAGAGTTCACAAATATCTTCCATACCTTGCACACCAAGCTGGGTATCAAAGATTCAAAGCGACATCTAGTGCTCAAGTATCACAGTGATATACATAGATACATCCAGAATGAAATGGAATTTCTGGACATCTCGTCCTTGGGAGCAGCCTACCGATATGTCATCAAAATCGAGCAGAAGCTCAAACAAAAGACGCGACAATTTGGGCCTGGGAACCCCTCACAGAAAAATCTAGGAAGGGGTTGCCCCAACCCATAGAAAAAAGGATATATCAAAGATGGATAGTATCAGGACACCTAGTCCAAGACGCAAGCAAAGAAGGACATCAGAAAGACAAAGAAAGATACCAGGAAGTGGTGCGACTTCCATAAGAGCCCTTGGCATAACACTGTTGACTGCCCCTCAAGTCAGTCGTTGGTGGCTGAAATGAAAGAATTTGAATCAGATGAGGGTTCTAACTCTAATTCAGAACCAGAAAGGGGAAGACGGATCATTGACATGGAACCCAGTGCCACTGTTTCTACCACCATGCTCCAACCTGGTGAACCAGACGAGCCAGAAGAAGGAAAGCACCTCTTCCATTCATAGATGTGGGTAAAAGGCACCCCACTACACTTCATCATTAATAGAGGTAGCCAGAATAACCTCATCTCAATAGAGGTCGTCAAGTGGTTGGCCCCGCTGACAACGCAACACCCACAACCCTACACCATATATGGATCTGCCAAGGAAGTGATCTTTCCAACAGCCAACAATGTCAACTGTAGTATGACATCAAGCTCTTCAAATATGAGGTATTGTGTGATGCATCTCCTCTCGAAGTTTGTAATGTTATTTTGGGCCAACCTTATTTATGGAAATGTCATGTTGTGTATGATTCTAGGCCTCATAGTGCTATTATTACTTTGAATAGGAAATTGTACAGGATACCCAAGGTGGTCCCTCCTAGTGTTATTTCCTTGATCTCTGCCAAGCAATGCAACAAAGTCATCTCTCAGACCGGGACATTTGTCTTCGTCTTAATTTCTCTCAAAGTGAGTGAAAGATCGCAGCCACATCCAGGGCCTTCACAACTGATATCTCCACACAACAGAAGCAAGTAGATAAGGTCATGGAAGAATACTCATATTTATTCTCCTCTCCTACCAAGGTACCTCTGCACTTACAGGTCAAGCATCCCATCGATCTGACCCCAGGTGCATCGCTACCTAATGAGCTAGTCTATTGTCACTCTCTGTTAGAAAGCAAGGAGATCAAGAGGCAGATCCAAAAACTTCTCCACAAGGGGCACATACATCCCAACTCATCGCCTTGTGGGATCCCAATCGTGTTGGTGCAAAAGAAATACAGGACATGGCGACTCTACATTAATTATTGGGCCCTGAATAAAATCACAGTTTGAAACCAGTACATGATTCCCCGAATCAATGACCTCCTTGATCAGCTCATGGGGCCAAATACTTTAGTAATATTGATCTAAAGTATGGCTACCACAAGGTCCCAATAGAACAGACAGATGTATGGAAGACCACCTTTAATTCAAAAAAAGGTCTTTTTGAATGGTTGGTCATGCCCTTTGGCTTGACAAATGCTCCAACAACTTTTATGAGGATGATGGATGATATCCTATGACCTTTCACCAATAATTTTATAGTGGTGTATCTGGATTACATCATCATCTACAGCAAGACTTGGGCGGAACACTTGCAACATATTCAGTAGGTTCTACACACCCTGTAGCAGCACAAACTATATGAAAACTTGGAAAAATTCTCCTTCAACATGGACAAGGTCCATTACTTAGGCTACATCATTGATCAGCATGGTGTGCATGTGGATCCAGCAAAGATCCAGGTCATCCATGACTAGACAGCCCCAACCACACTCACTGAACTTCGAAGCTTCTTGGGCCTCGCCAATTTCTATCGTAGGTTCGTGGTGGGATTCTCTCATATTGCATGGGCTCTCAACCAAGTAACTAGGGGTGGCGGTGAGGCATAATTTGTGTGCGGCCTATCCCAACAACAAGCCTTCGATGACTTGAAGAAGTGTGTGTGCTCATCCCCAGTACTTTCATTATCAGACCTGCAACATCCCTTTGAGATCGAGATAGATGCTTCAGACTATGCTTTGGGTTTTGTTCTCACTCAACACAACCACCTTGTGGCATATCATAGTGAGACACTATCAGATGTTGTCCATAAGTACCCTAATTATGAAAAATAAGTGTACTCCATTGTGAAAGTATGCCTCCAGTGGAGACATTACATTCTTTGGAAGGAGATAGTCATCCACACTGATCACAAGCCACTACAGTTCATGCAAACCCAAGAAAAATTGCAGAATGACCGCCATCA
>JZKD02S1154401.1:23051-37837 GCA_000966675.3 Picea glauca
CGATTGGTCTCATTTATGGCTCCCTTATAATGGTAAAATGAATCAAATTAGGATTGACGGGAGAGGTATATGAAACATGTTGTTACTGACTTGAATGACCCAAATGAACTGGTAATGCTTAGTAACCAAATTTTGGGTAATTATTAATATGAGACATTTTTGGGGAATTTACAACTGAAACATCATCTCTTGCAGAATCTAACACATAATCTGGAACCCTTTATTGCATCCAGATTGTTGAGCCCAACTATAATATAATAGATTAGACTAACAGTTCCTCTGATGTACAACTTAATATAGTTTCTGAGGACAGATTAGAAATGTTGGTTAACTCTACTAACCCCACCAAAACAAATAAATATAAAAACTTAAAGTCAAATGTTATAACAAAGAAAGGGGATCCTAACATGTTGACATTATTTTTTGATGGATCCAAATATTTAGAAGGTGCAAGTGTTGGTTGCATATTGAATGATCTGGAAGGAATAAATACATTAATTTCATGCAAACTAGAATTCTCGTGCACCAATAATACTGTCGAATATGAGGCCTTGTCGCAAGGAATAAGAAAGGCAGTAGATTTGAAAGTTGAGAAAGTCAAGGTATTTGGTGATTATGAAATTATCATAAAACAGGTAAGGAACGCCATTTATTTTCTTTCAAGTCATTTGAAACACTATCAGCTAGAGGTTTGGGAACTACTCAAATCGTTTGCTACATTTAATATTAGTTATTTACCTCTTTCACTAAATTATGACACTGATTTGCTATCCAATGTGGCATCTAGGTTAATACCCTCTGATGGATTGATGCCTAACACTTTCTCTGTTGAACTTATATACATGCCTTCAATTCTCGACAACATCACTAATTGGAGTCTTTGACGATGACCAACAACTTATAAAATTATTAAATCTCAAAGATAATTTCAAAGACTCTATTATAGATGAAGGCTAGCATGACCAAATGGTGAATCCAGATACTATTGATCCGACTTAATCAAACATCCTATCAAGTTTGGCCAATGGTATCCCTAGGAATGTAATGAGATTGGAAAAACTCTATGATCTCCAGGAAAAATTTAAGAAATTGACCAATTGCAAAACCAGTGGTTCATCCATGCAAATTGAAATGGTGAACTTGGGCAAAAATATCACACCTCAAAACATTAATCTGGGAAAAAATTGTTCTCCTGAAAAAAACAATCTTACATCAAATTATTCCAAGAATACAAAGACATATTTGCCTGGAGCTATGAGGATCTCAAGACATATGACACCAAAATCATACAACACATTATTCCCATCAAGCCTTAGATATAACCATTTCAAAAAAATCTAAGAAACATGCACCCCAGCCTCGAGCCTCGAGTCAAAGCAGAATTGAATAAGTTGTTGGATGCCAAGATCATATTCTCAGTCAAACATAAGCAATGGATTTCCAACTTAGTACCAGTAAGAAAAAAGAATGGGGATATAAGGATTTGCATTGACTTCAGGAATCTGAACATAGCCTTAGAGAAAGATAATTACCCAGTGCCTCCGATGGAAGAAATTATGCAGTGTGTGTTTGGCTCTAAGATGCTCTCCCTTTTAGATGGTTTTTCTGGTTATAATCAAGTCTTAGTGGCTCATGATGATCAACTAAAAATAGCTTTTTGGACTAAGTGGGGAACATATGCTTACAGGAAGATGTCATCCGGTCTCATCAATGTCGGAGCAAAATTCTAGAGGGCTATGGATGTCGCCTTCATGGGTATAATTGGAGAATGTGTTGTGGTGTATCGTGATGATGTTACTATCTTCTCAAGGGTCAAAAAATATCATATAAATCATTTAAAGAAATTATTCAATAGGTGCAGAAGATATGGTATCTCCCTCAACCCTAAGAAATAATTTTTTGTTGTTGATGAAGGAAAACTACTAGGGTTCATTGTTTCCAAGCATGGTATGAAAATTGAACCTGAAAGAACTGAAGAAATTACCAAGATTCCTCCCCCTCACAACAAGAAGGCCATGCAGTCATTCTTGGAAAGAATAAATTCAGTGAGACGATTCATCCCCACTTTTTCTGAAATAATAAAACCCATGCAAGACATGTTAAAAAAGAATGATGAATTCAAATGGGGATTTAAAGAAAAAGAATATTTTGATAAGATCAAAGTAGACATAGCACAAGCTCTCACATTGTTAAGCCTGGATTTTATTCAAGAGTTCATCATATACACCTTCACTTTGGACATTGCATTTGTGTCTATTTTAACGCAAAAGAACCAGGAAGGAGATGAATTCCCCGTGGCTTTTATAAGTTCTATATTACAAGGAGAAGAGCTCAACTACCCAGAAGTGGAAAAACAAGCCTATGTTGTATTTAAAGTTGTCAAACACTCTAGTCCATTCTTGCTCAAATCTAAGACCAAAGTTATTGTTCCTTACCCTGTTGTCATGAATCTACTGGTACAAAAAGACCTAGCAGAAAAGAGAGAAAATTGGATTATAGCTCTACAGGAATACGACCTGGAGATTAAGCCTATGAAAATCGTTAAAGGCCAAAGGCTATGCAAACTAGCTGCGGAATCAACGAGCAATGAATTACATGAAGATGATTTGTATCATGATCAAGAATTGTATGCAAGAGAGGTCTCTTACATCCCTATTAACTCTAACCAATGGTTTTATTAAATGAAATATTACTTAACCCATGGGTCAGCCCCACATTATCTAGACCCTAAAAAGAAAAGAGCCCTCAGACTCAAATCTACTCAATATCAGCTCATCCAAGGAATGTTATGCAGAAAAAAATATGATGGTGTTTTTTTTAGATGTCTTGAGACAAGGGATGTAGAAAAGTGTAAATGTGTTGAACCTACACAGAATAGATCTAGCTAGCAAATGACATACACAATTTGCAGAGAAAATATGAGAAAAGAGAAGCAGGAGAGAAAGAATGGAATAATTCTCATTAACCAAATGAATGAATGATAATTTACACATAATATACTATGTATAACTCATATAATGTGCAATAGAGGAGAACCCAATGAGACATAATGGTGGTCTAGAGTAATATGGATACACACCAACAGTTATGGGAGTAAATTTCCACCTAGTCTAGTCTCTCATGAAGTTACAGGAGTGAACTTCCACATAGTCTGAGTTGACTAGTCTCTCAGTCTTCAGTTAACTAACTGAAATAGAGTGAAGTCAGAAGGAGATCATAAAATCATGATTAATGTGCTAGTCTGGTGATAATCCCAAGGACAATTCACATTAGTTGGTGATAATCCCAAGGACAATGCACATTAGTTGGTGATAATCCCAAGGACAATGCACATTAGTTGGTGTTGATCCCAATGTTGCATGATGATGATCCCAATGTAGCATCTAGACTCCACTCAATTGATCAAATTGAAGTGTGAACTGAAGAGAATATTCTCCTAGAGGAATATTCTCCCAAAACTATAGGAGATTGAATAATGACTAATAAACATAGGGAAAACATTAGGAAAAATAAATCCTAGGTGTGTGTGAAGTATCTCCAACACCCCCCTAATCATCACTATGGTGAAAATAAAGAATGGGTCCCGGCAACGAGGCCATGTTAGGTACCCAAATACAAAATATACACTGAAATAAATGAGGAAAGAGGGAAAACCTCATGGGAAAAACCCCCCTTAAAAATACAATGTATGTAAAAAGAAGAATTGACAGTTGTTGGGAAACTGTGTCCTTCACTCCAAGATGACTGCGCAGAGAATGGAACTTCTGCTAAGTGAAGGTCTTGGTGAAGATGTTTGCAGTATGTTATGTTGAAGGACACAACTATAGGTCGATGATCCCCTCGTGTACTAAGCCCCAGATGTAGTTCATGTGGATCTTGATTTGCTTTGTCCATTGCCTCTGAACTAGATCTCTGCAAAACTTTATAGTCCTCTGGTTGCCACACCAGATGACGATTGACCAATGAAACTGAATGCCCAACTCAGTGAGAAAATGTTGTAGCCACATAGTCTGAATGGTTATTTTAACTACCCCTAGGTACTCTGCCTATAATGAAGAAAGAAAAATGGCAGTATGCTTCTTGCTCAACCAACATATAGGCCCGAAACCAAGACTGAGTGAGTAACTAGATGTGTACTTGCGATCAATGCTATCATTAGCCCAGTCAAAATCAGTGAACCCAATGAGGTCCAATGTAGATTTTGTTTCATAGTGAATCCCAAACATGATGGTGCCCTATATGTATCGAAGGATATGCTTTGCAGCCTTCCAATGTATCTCATGCAACTCCTGCATGAACTTGGAGATTGCTCCAAATGCATAGGAGAGGTTTGGTCTGGAGTGTGTGAGATACAACAAGATCCACACTAGATTTATGTACAGTTGTCAACCAGTGGAGTGTCCCCACCATCCTCAATTATGACTCCTGATAGGAAAGGAGTCAGGGCAGACTTGCAGCTTGTCATGTGAAATATCTCAAGGAGATCTCGTTCATACTTGGCATGAGACAATTTGATGCCTGATGCATCCTAACTAATCTCGATTCCAAGGAATAAATGTAGTGGACCCATGTCCATCATCAAGAACATGTCATGTAGAATCCTCTTGACTGCAACAATCATTGAATTCGAGCAACCGGTGATTAGAAAATCATCAACATACAAAACTAGGAGTATAAGTGAATCAGTCATCCTGAGCATGTAAACATTTGAGTCTGACTTACAACATACAAAGTTATGTGAAAGTAGGTAGGAGTCCATCTTTGCATACCATTCCCTCGGAGCCTAATTGAAGCCATAAATATACTTCTTCAGTCGACAAATGAAATATGAATTATGCATAAATCCCTGGGGTTTCTCCATATATATCTCCTTAGATATATCACCATCAACAAATTCATTCTCCAAGTCCATCTGATGGACTTCCCATCCCTTGGTTTCCGCAATTGCAAGTGCCAAATGCATGGAATCCATCTTCACTACTGGAGCGAAGGTCTCATCATAGTCAATACCGTGCACCTATTGAAAGCCTTTTGAAACTAGCCTAGCTTTATATCTCCTAACATGTCCATATGTTATGCTCTTGGTCCTGTAGACCCATATGCACCTGAAAATTTTCCTTCCTGAAGGAAGGGGAACTAGATCCCAAGTCTATTTCTCAAGGATGGAGTTGTACTCCTCCTACATGGCAGATTCCCAAAAGGGATTTCCAACAACCTCACCATAGGACTCTGGATCTGAAGACTAAACCAAGAAAATATTCCTGGGTGGCATCAATTTAGTGGGAGTGAGTGCAAGAGGAGGCTCCTAGAAATCATATCAATTCCTAGTATCAACTGGATCCCCAACAAGATCCCCTGCATCCTAAAGAGTAGACTTGGCCCAATTGGGCCTCAGCTCTGGATCTACATATGCATTTGCATGCACTGACTCTACATTTTATTGTACTGACTCTATATCTAGATCATCTAAATCCTCTGAATTAAAACTCTCATCTAAAGAAGATTCAACAAGTGCATGCTCATCATCTTTGACAGGTGGAAGAAAAAATGTGTCTACATGTGGTTGCTAAGGTACATGCGAGACACTTTCCTCGAATTGGACACTATGCTCAATGATGAGCCGGTCCAAGGAAATATCAATGAGTCTATATCCATTCACACTGTCAATGTATCCAAAAAATATACACTCTTTTCTCTGTGGATCAAGTGCATTCCTCTTCTCAGAGGGAATCATGGCCCATGCACGTGAACAAAAAATATTGAAGTGGGTCACTTTTGGTTTGAGGCCGCTCCAAGCCTTTTAGGGGGTCTTTTCCTTGACAGATCTATGAGAGATCTGTTTCGGATGTAGGTTGTACAATTAAGTGCTTCATCCCATAATCTCTGTGGATGTGAATTTTCATGTAGCGTGCAAGATGCCATCTCTTTTAGAGATCTATTTTTCCGCTCAGCAACTTCGTTTTGCTACAGAGCATAAGGAATTGTGTGTTGCAACTGAATATTGGTCTCATGAAAAAGATTCAGTATCTCATGGTTGACATACTCTCCCCCATTATCATTTCGGAGGACTTTGATTTTCTTTCCAGACTGTATCTCAACAAGGGATTTGAAATCTTTGAGGTGTTGAAAGACCTCTGATTTTTTCCTAATAAAGAAAATCCATGTGAAGCGTGAGAAATCAACAACAAAAATGAGAATGTACCTTTATTTATTGATTTATGGATGCATAAAAGGGCCCATTATATCACTATGGATCATATCTAAAGGAAAGAAAGCCTTGTGATTCTTTCCTTTTCGAATTTCTCTTGAGGGTGTTTTCCAAGAACAAATCCCTCACAAATTCTTTTGGAGAAGTGGATGTCAAGTAGACCATCAACCATTCCCTTATTTCTAAGTTGTTGCATATATCTAAAATTTAAATTCCTGAACCTTTCATGCCATATCCTATTGCTTTCACCAGCATGGGTAAGCAGTAATGCAGAATCTGGCTCAATAAATTCAGAAAATGTGTAGAGTTTGGATTGATGATTTACCTCACCGGTAGAAACCATGGAATTGGTTTTCATGTCATAGATATCCACTACACCAAGTGTGAATATGACTCTCTTTCCAATGTTGTATTTTTTCATCTAATACATGGAGAGAATATTGACGAAAATTTTGGGAACGTGTAGCACATTCTCGAAGCTTTCGTTTGTGAGTTCAATTCTTCCTTTTTCGGTGACCTTGACTAGAGAGTTGTCTCCCATCACAATAGGAGGACATTTGCATGCATCCAATGAAGAATTCACTTCTTTTGTGACTTCCATGTGGTGTGATGCACCTGAATCTATGATCCAAGCATCGAGAGAGGAGTTGATGGAAATCAAAGCATGGATAAAATTTCCTTTCTTGATATTTTGATCTTCTAGATTCTTCTTCTTGACACCCTCGGGGATGTGATCTCCAAGGTTGTTTTTCTGAAGTATATGGGCCATTTTATCTATCTGTTTCTACATACATGTGGATTCTAGATGGAATCCTTTATGGCAGTAAGTGTATTTCTCCCCTTTTCTTTCCTTTCCACCTTTAAATCCGGAGGCATCGTTGAATGGTTTTGAGTACCCCTCCTTCTTTGGATTTGCATGTGATTTCCTTTTTTATTTTTCTTTAGATTTCTGATATCGATGACCGCTACCATCTTGCACAATAATTTCATGCGTCTTTGGGCCTTTTATTTTTCCCATATTGATGAGCTTGTTCTGCTCTTATGTCAGAGACTCGATAAAGGCCTCAAGGGAGGGCATCGTCTAGGTGGATCCCGAGGCAAGCCTAACTGAATGAAATGTAGATACAAACACTAATTATTTTGGACCAATTTTGGAGATAATGGTAAGAACCATTTGTTTCTCCTCCTTAGATTTATCAACCCCGCAAGCCTTGAGTTGCGAAAACAAATCCTTATATTTGGTAAAGAAATCTTGGAGATTGTCGAAGTTTTTTGGATCCAAAGTGATAAATTCCACCTCCAGCATGTGTCCACTCATCTCATCCTATTTTCCAAAAATCCCCTCCATGGTGGTTCAGGCTTCATCGGGGGTTTTACAAGAGGATATGTGAAAGAGGATTTCAGGAGAAATGAGCTTGCAAATAGTTCCAAACCCTTCATCCATTCGATTTAGATACTTGGATTTTTCTATGGATAATGTTGGTTCAGTTTCTGTGTTCATGGTTAACCTGTATAATACTCTGCCTCGAAGATGAATTATCATCTTCTCCTTCCATGCAAAGAAATTGTACAGTGTAAGAATGAATTCTTTTGGAAATTCCATTTTTTTGTTACCTTCAATCTTCTCTACCTGCAAAAATAATTTGGTGTGTCTTTTCCCTATAAGTTCGTCAGCTCTGATACCATGTAAATGTGTTGAAACTGCACAGAATATATCTAGATATAAAATTACAAACACAATTTGCAGAGAAAATATGAGAAAAAAGAAGCAGGAGAGAAAGAATGGAAGAATTCTCATTAACCAAATGAATGAATGATAATTTACACATGATATACTTTGTATAACTCAACTAATGTGCACAGGAGGTGAATCCAATGCTCCATAGTGGTGTTCTAGAGTGATTTGGACACACACGATCAATTACGGGAGTAAACTTCCACCCAGTCTAGTCTCTCAGGCAGTTATGAGAGTGAACTACCACCTAGTCTAAGTTAACTAGTCCCTCGGTCTTCAGTTAACTGACTAAAACAGAATAAAGTGAGGAGGAGATCAAGGAATCATGAGTAATGCACTAGTATGTTGATAATCCCAAGGACAATGTGCATGATCTCATGATGATCTCAATGTTGCATGGTGATGATCCCAATGTAGCATCTAGACTCCACTCAATTGATCGAACTGAAGTGTGAACTGAAGAGAATATTCTCCTAGAGGAATATTCTCGCTAAACTATAGGAGATTGAATAATGACTAATAAAAATAGGAAAAACATAAGGAAAAATAAATCCTAGGTGTGTGTCAAGTATCTCCAACACCCCCTTGAACACCACTATGGTGAAAATAAAGAATGGGTCCCAGCAACAAGGCCATGTTAGGTACCCAAATACAAAAGATACACTGAAATAAACGAGGAAAGAGGGAAAACCTCATGGAAAAAACCCAAAATGGAGAGGAATTTGTGAAAACCAAAAGAGGATTTTCTTAAACATGATCTCATATACCAAAGTCTCTCTCAGGTTTTACACAGGTGTCACTATTTGGGAGATACAGGCAGAGCTTTACAACTCATTTTTTAGATTTGAAAATACATGAATTTTCCTGTTTTAGTCATCATCTTTGGGCACAGATTTCAAGGATATGGAGAGGCATTTTGAAACATTTAAAGAGTTTTTTCTCAAGAAAAATCTCATATACAAAAAACTTCCTTCATTTTTCACACAGGTGTCATGGTTTGGGAGATACAAGCAGATCTTTATAGCTCATTTTTCAGATTTGAAAATACAAATTTTTTCTTGTTTTAGTCATCATCTTTGAGCACGGATTATGAGGAGATGGAGAGGTATTTTGAAAAAATTAAAGAGGTTTTTCTCAAGAACAATATTATATACAAAAAAAAATCCCTCAAGTTTTACACAGGTGTCATGTTTTGGGAGATACAAGCAGATATTTACAACTCCTTTTTCATCAATTCACCATATGTTGTGAAATGGGATAGTTGGCCCTTAGTTCGATTTCACACGTGCCAAGAGGAGGTGTCAAGTCAAGAGGATACATGGATGTTCAAGGAGGATATTTTTTCTAAACATCCTCAAATATTTGATACGATTTGAATGTATTTAATGCTATAAATTTCAAACCCTAGATTTTAGGTATGGGACTGATTTTCCAGATTTTTTGTAATCTTGTTGATTTGACTAAGTGCAAATTCAACCCTAGGAGGTGTCATCTGTGTCTATTTTGAGTAGATTAGATCCAAACTTGGAGGATCTAGTTGTTACCTCATTGATCTATAAATCTCATGTAAAATCATATGTAAAGGGGAGGATTCAGTCTGAGGGACTGAGAGAGAGTTGCAGAGGGTTTCAATCTCTGTTTTGGCTTGATATTTCATAGACTATTTTGATTCATCTTTCCTATGTAAAGACTTCAGTTTCTAATAAAGTTAAAGGTTATTTTTTGTTCTTTATTTGTTTATCATCTTCCTTTTTCTTCTAAAACACTCTGCTAATGTTATATGATGGTATAACAAATGCTTATGTGTTGAGAAGGTTGATTTAAAGGATTTTCAGTAATCTTTGCCACATTGGTATTTTTTCTCCTTAAATTTTATTTGGAATGATTTCTAGATAAACGTTTATTCTTATATTGCATAAGGATATTAAGGACTATTTTTTTATTGGTGGATTTATCATTTTTTTCTGTCCCTTCTCTCACTCACATCACCCAAAACTTTAAGTCCCTAGCCATTAGTTTTATTTACCTAGCTTGTTGCACCTAGGTAAGTGATATTAATAGATCATATCATTAGCTCCTTTAAAACCAATCAATATTTATCCTATATTAAACCCAACCAAATCATTTTTAATATAAGATGTACTAGGCTTGACTCAATAGCAATCTTGAGTCAACTTCTAGTGCTAACATCTTTTATTGTCGTTGTTGGGGACGAAGTTGAAAATATTCCCTAGGAGAACGACATTGATTAGATCCAGCTTTAGATGGTGAACTGAAGTTGGACATGTACAAACTGCAATAATATTTCGCTTGGAGACTCCACAATCTAAGACTCCATTGGAGGAAAAATCCTGCTAATAGAAAAATGAAAGCACGGAAGGAAAAAACCAGGTATCGACTCATTAGCTTTCTCCATGAAATTTTGTTCTTCTTTATCAGCTCATTCCCATCTTTCCCTTTGCATATAAAGAGGATCATCCTATGTTTTTTTTATTTAGACAATTGTAAGCCTACAATTGTGTATTCGTCACTAAGTAATGAAGATTTGTCCTCTCCATGCACTATTGACCTTGATTCAATCCCATCATGTGAACATATTGATAAAGTTGAGGCATATTTTCAATTTCTCCTGAAGTTGACTCATATTGTAAACCTGTGGATTACAAAGTTGATATACCTTTTGAGGTCCCTGTTGAACCTTACAATCATTCAGTTGACCTTTTTATTCAGCCTACTAAATCTCAATTAAGAATCAGCGAACTTTTTAAACCTCTCAAGTTGCCTCCTATCCTAAATGCTTACCCTCCCATGTTTTTTGAATACCTTCCTATGTTCAAAGGAGATGATCATATTACAGTGAAAAATCACATGGAATATTTTGAGGATTTCGTTGATAATTTTGAAATCATGCATGAGGATGTTATCTTGAGGTTATTTTCCAAATCCTTGGTCCAGGGCGTTTCTTTGTGGTTTAGAAATTTGAAGGCTTGTTTTATTTATTCGTGGATTGATTTTTATCATGTATTCATGAGATATTGGAGTGAAAATAAATCTATTGATCAGTATATATCTGATTTTTATGCCCTGAAGAAGAGAAGAAATGAGACTATAAACCAGTTCAACTAGAGATTCCACATATTCTATCTTAGCATGCATGATTTCATTCGACCATATGAAGTTGCAACCAAGTTGTTTTATATTGCAGCTCATAATCATCCTGTATTGGTTTTATTCCTTAGAGAGAGAAAGTCTTCATCTTTAGAGCAGGTGTATACAGATATATAGGAGATTGAAAATAACCTCTAAGCTTGTGGAAATCTCTCAGGTCAAATCTTAGTTGAAGATTTGCACGCATGGAAATTGAAGGAAGAATATGGACAGCGGGAATCTACTTTGAGCTTGTAATCGTTTCAGCATGATGGTGCGTCATTTGCATATTTTAATTCTTTTTTCAGATCATGAAAGTATTAAATCTAATTTTGATACTATTGAGAATGTAGACGTATGTGTTCATAAGTTACATCAGCAAGATGAATTTACTTATACCATTGAATATTTCCCTAATCATGAGCATGAAGTTGATTTTGTTTATGAGGATGATCATGAAGGTCATTTTGTAGATGATGATTTTCCTTGTGGAAATTTTTTAGTTGATCATAGTAGGAATCTTTTTAATCCTACTATTAAAATGTCAAATGATCATTTTGTAAAATAAGAAGTAGTTGCTCCCAAACGCATGTGCATTCATATTTCAATTCAGTAGCCCTTTTTTGTTTATGATAACATGCAATATTATATGTTCTTGAATTTTGGTCAAGAGCTTTCACTACAAGAAGACACCCAACAACCAGTTGATAGGGAGCAAATTTTTGTATCACCAGAAACTATGAAGGCTCAACTTAGTCCTCTTATTGAGCTAGATTTTTCTTATATCACTCATGATCCTATAGCCATATACATGGATTCTTTTTGTTTGGAAGTTTTCAATATTGGAGATTTTGCCAAGACAATAGGTTGCAGCTATAAGTATCAACTGCTCATCGATTTTTTTTTGCATTTGTTTCCTCTTTTATGAGTTTACTTGAAGAGTTGTTTGAAAAAAATCATATTCACCAATTAGATACTTACCTGGCTGCACCTGAAGCATGACTTCACTTAAGCAAATTGGAGAGTTGGTTAGAGTAGGGTAGTGTAGATAATAAGCTTTCTTCCTGAGCATTTGAATTGCATCAGTATGTTTGTTTTCAGCAATTCTCTCAATTTCTTTGGATAAGTTGCAGAGTTGGAGGTATGGTAGTGAACAGTTGAAGAAGTTTGGAAAGAGGTGAATGACTCCATATCCCAATGGAGCATTGCTGCAACTTTTATTTTTGTTTTTCAAAGTTCAGTTTTAAGTTTTCAGGTTGATGTGCTTTGAGTAAAGTTTTTCTAGACTTTAGAAGCTCAACAGTTACCGTTTACATAATAAATATGGCAAAAATCCCAATGGATCTAAGACACAAGTATGTTGAAGTTATTGGAGTTTCACATTTTTTTGTGATGGATGATGGTGAAACATGATAATGACACTATTCCACACCCTAAAATACACTTAAGACACCTATTTTATCTTCATAAAAAAAAATTGGAGCAATCTTATATGGAAAAAGAGAAAACAGGGGATTTTCTGGAAATGATTGTTTTTGCAGTCAAGTTCAAACTCAGTCACTGACCAAATGGAGAGGAATTTTTTAAAAACAAAAGAGGATTTTCTTAAAAAATGAGATCACATACAAAATTCTCTCTCAATTTTTACAAAGGTGTCATTGTTTGGGAGATACAAGCAGAGCTTTACAACTCATTTTTAAAATTTGAAAATACAGGAATTTTCATGTTTTAGTCATCATCTTTGGGCACAGATTATGAGGAGATGGAGAGGTATTTTGAAAAAAATAAAGAGGTTTTTCTCAAGAAAAGATACAAATAGATCTTTACAACTCATTTTTCAGATTTGAAAATACGGGAATTTTCTTGTTTTACTCGTCATCTTTGGGCACATATTATGAGGATATGGAGAGGTATTTTTAAAACATGAAAGATTTTTTTCGCAATAATAATCCGATATACAAAAACCTCCCTCATTTTTTACACAAGTGTCATGGTTTGGGAGATACAAGCATATCTTTACAGCTCATTTTTCAAAAATTCACCATATGTTGTGAAATGGGACAGTTATCCCTTAGTTCAATTCCACACATTCCAAGAGGAGGTGTCAAGTCAAGAGGACACACGGATGTTCAAGGAAGATGTTTTTTCTAAACATACTCAAATATTTGATCTGATTTGAATGTATTTAATGCTCTAAATTTCAAACCCTAGATTTTAGGTATGGGACTGATTTTCTAGAATTTTTCTAATCTTGTTGATTTGACTAAGTGAAAATTCGACCCTAGGAGGTGTCATCTATGTCTATTTTGAGTAGATTAGATCCAAACTTGGAGGATCTATTTGTTACCTCATAGATCTATAAATATCAGGTAAAATCATATGTAAAGGGGGGGATTCAGTCCGAGGGACTGAGAGTGAGTTGCAGAGGGTTTCGATCTCTATTTTGGCTTGATATTTCATAGACTATTTTGATTCATCTTGCCTATGTAAAGACTTCAGTTGCTAATAAAGTTAATGGTTATTTTTTGTTCCTATAATGTTGATAATTTTCCTTTTCCTTTGGAAACCTCCAACAAAGGTATGGTGATGGAATGACAATGCTTATGTGCTGAGAAGGTTGCTTTAAAGGATTTTCAATAATATTTTCCACATTGGTGATTCTTTTCCTTAAATATTATTTGGAATGATTTCTAGATAAATTTGTATTCTTCTATTGCATAAGGAAATTAAGGAAAATATTTGTTTATTGGTGGATTTATCGGTTTTGTCTTTCCCTTCTCTCAATCACATCACCCAAAACTTTAAGTCCCTAGCCATTAGTTTTATTTACCTGGCTTTTTGCACCTAGGTAAGTGATCTTAACAGATCATGTCATTATCGCCTTTCAAAACAAGTAATATCTATCCTCTCTTAAACCCAACCAAATCATTTTTAATCTAAGATGTTCTAGGCTTGACTCAATAAAAGTCTTGAGTCGATTTCTAGCACTAACACCCAATAATGTAGGAGAGATTAAACATGTTGTTGGAAAAAGTTAAGATGAACCTAACTCACCACCAAGAAATAATCAAAAAATGGTTTGACAAGTCAATTGTGGGTAATAAATATTTTCAGCAGGGAACTGTAGAATTCCTGCAGAAACCCCAATAAATCTAGAATTCTAGTTAAATTGAACACATGCAATTTGTTGATATTCAAGAGATGAGAGAAAATTTTTGCTCCATAAATTAGAGAATTATATTAGTCAAAAATGAATATACATGTGCAACCATCCTCAAAAAGAAGAGAGGAGGTGAATAAATAGAATTTCCAACATAGAAATTCTAGTCAAAAAAAGCTAGAAATAGCTAAAATAGGTGTCATAAGCTAAGGGAGACCACATAGTTCGACCTAGACCACTAAAGATACATGTCACACACTCATTAATGTCCACAAGAGTTAAGTGATGTGCATTATCTCACTTAATCTCACTTAATTGACAAGAGAAGCAGTTCCAACTCACTTAATTGACAAGAGAAGCAGTTCCAACTCACTTAATTGACCCGAAATAGTAGTTACTAATAATAGTAACGGCAAAAACCATTAATTAAGGAATAAATCTCTCACTCAAAGAGGAGGTGCGCATTCCCCAATAATAGATGATTTTTTGCATGGGGGAGTTGGAATAAATCATGAATAAATCAAGAAAATCAAGAA
>JZKD02S1154401.1:49831-96707 GCA_000966675.3 Picea glauca
AAGAAAAGAATTACAAAATAAGAAAGTGTCAGGTCGGCCCTAATGTTAAAAGGAAGTGACATAAATGGTATAAATAAATATTATTATACATTCATTTGATACACAAGTCAAATTTTAGAGGAAATCGGAAGTAAAGAAGGCTGGATTTCAAGGGAGGATGAAGTATTTTGGTGATGTGTTCTAAGGTATGTTATTTTCAGGTCATCTTACCATTTTCGCTATAAATGTTTTTCTAGAACGATTCAGATGGTGAAATTTATATGGTATCGAGAATACATATCAAGGTACTTGTGTTAAAATTTTTATCTCTTTATTCACTATAATTATGGAGATACACTCTATGGAAGATAGGGTTTTTGACCAATTCTGAAGCCAATCAATAAACAAGTGTTCCGGGTAAAACAGTCATAGCTTCTTCATAGAGAATCCAAATGAAGTGGGACAAATTTCATTGGAAAGAGTACGGACATTAGTTTTCTTTGTGTAATTTTTGGAATCGGATGTTAAATATTGAGCGCGGGGCATTCTGTACAAGTTTGGTCTCCTGAATAAACCAAAATTGAACAAGGTCTACCATTCTCTCTATAACTTATTTTTGGGGAGGATTCAAGGAGTGAAACTTGGAGAAGTTTCATAGAATACATTGAGTAATATTATCTACAGGATCAGAGTATTCCAAAAATTCAAGAATTGCAGAAATTGAAGAAGTCTCAGAAAGCATTATCAGGTTCTATGTGATGGTTGGTTGATGGTGATGATTTAATGTAAATTTTTATTATCTCTCATATATTCTTGGGTGGAAGGAAGGGGAAAAGATGGAGAGTTAAAATATCTCTTGATATTGGAGGATTGTATCTTCCTCTTGGATTTTTATCCTTCCCTTTACATTTGGAAGCTGTAGCTACCTTTGGAAGTCATTACTTCCCTTGAACAATAACTATTGATTGTTTCTCATATATTGTGCATGGTGTATTTTGGTGTATTGGTGTAACTCTTATACTATTGTTCATTGATCATTGGATATAATTGAATGGTTTAAGTATAAGTTGAAAAAGTTTTTAAATTGTACTTGATACTAATTCACCCCCCTCTCAGTATCAATAGTAACCAATTCTTAAAAATTTATGTGCGGTGTCTTTGGAAGAAAAGTGTCCACCAATATGAATATAAGAATATATTGATCTATGAATTCATTTCAAAATCATTTGGGTTTTGGTATCATCGACACAATGTAACAACAATCCATCAACAGTCTTGAGGAAGAGTGAAGTATTCAATATTAGATATTTTGAGGCCTCAAGTCGAGTCCTTCTTTTCTCCTGGTACTCATTATTATCGGGACATCTCTCATATTGTAAATAATAAATTATGTCTCGATACTAGGGATGTGCTTCTAGATAAATATTACCATATTTGATTAGGAATCGTGCAGACAAGGCATCTTCATTATTTTCAAAAGAATATCCTAGTTCAAGATGTTGAGCCAGGTGTAGGGATAGATCGTATCCCTTGATTGTATTAGAATTTTTGATCGTGAAATCTTGTTCTTGAATTTTGGCAAGCCAATGTGAAAGATTTCTAGATAATTGTGTATGTGAAAGCAAAAATTTAACTGTAGGTAAAGGGAATTTTAGCTGAGTATGCTTGCCTAAAATGAAATGTTGAAATTTATCAATAGCTTTAACCATGGATGATTTTAGGGGCTAAATTTCGCTCATGGGCTAATTTTCCATGGTTTTTCCAAAAACAAGATTTGCTATTTTAAAAATGATTTGCTCCAATTCTATAGGATAAAATTATTTTACCTTAAAAATCGCCAAAAATTTATAAAAACTATATAAAATCCTTAGAAATTTGAATATTTTTACAAAAATATCGCCAAACGTTTATAGTTGGCATATGAAGGATTAGTAAGATTCGCCAAGGTCTCTACATTTTAAAATAAATTTCCATCCTTAAAATCATCCCTAGCTTTAACAAGAGAAAATGTATGTTTTTCAATCAAAGTATATTTGAATTCATCATCAAATAGACTTTGAATCATGTAAGCTATTGGTTGCCCATTATTATGATCATCTTTTTTAACCATAATTGTTGACATAAATTCTTCAGTGGAATTTGTATATATGATAAAATCTTTTTCAAAATCGGGATTTGCCAATACTAGTGCAGAACTAATTGCATTTTTAATTTCTACAAAATACTTTTCAGCAATATCATTCCAGGAAAAAGATTGATCTTGCTTTAACATATTATGAATAGGTTTTACCATTCTAGCAAAATCAGGAATAAATCGTCTAATTAAATTGATCTTACCCATGAATGATTGGATTCCTTTCTCGAAGGATGGGGCTTGAAGATTTTGAATAGAAACAACTCTCTATGGATCAATATTGTTGCCATAATTAGATACAATATGTCTGAGGCATTTTCCTATAGTGACACCAAAAATTGATTGTGTAGGATTCAATGACATACCAAATTTTCTACAATGAAGAAAAACTTGTTTAAGATGATCAAGATGATCTTCTCAGGTTTTGGAATAAATAGTTAAATTGTCAAGATAAATATAAATAATTTTACCAATGATATCATCAAAAGATATTTGCATAGCTCGTTGGAAGGTAGCACATACATTAATCAAGCCAAAAGGCATATGTTCATAAACAAAGGTTCCCCAACATGTAATAAAAGTGGTTTTATATTTGTCAATCCTCTTGATGCATACTTGATTATATCCTTAGAAATCGTCAAGAAGTGACATCATTTGGGATCATGCTACTTGTTGTAAAATCAATTCCATATTACGAAGAGGGAAATTGTCTTTAACGCTTTCCCTGTTTAAGACACAAAAATCAACACATAATCTAATATCCCGTTTCTTTTTTTGTATCAGGACAAGGTTTGATACCCATTCTGAATACTTTACAGGAAAAATTATATGGGAATTTAAGATATTTTCAACCTCTTTCCTAATAGTTGCTTCCAGTGTTATTATGAGGGGAAAACACTCTATGGCCAAGGGTAAACCACAATAGAAAGGTATGACTGTAGAAATCAACTCAATTCCATTGTATGCCATATAAACTAATGTGCAAGATAAGAAAGAGGCCTACCTCGATCCAACGTTTGATGATGTTCCACCATTGAGCAATTCGACCCAAAGCTTTATACCTGCAATAAGTTCTCAACAAACAAGCAAAGAAAGTATATAGTGATAATGTAAAGGGGTTAGCACATCAGATAGCATAATCCATTAATAAACATTACAAACATGCCCATGGATAATAATCATATATTTGCATGATACCAATAGGACGAGAAAGGAGTATTTCTATTAATAATTGATTAACAGAAGTGTCAACATTACAGACTTCTGTGTCGACGCGGTTCGAAACCAAGGAACCAAGTTTCTTCCAGTTGGGTCTCCACCACTTCAATCCTCTACCAAAGGAAATCTCAAAAGAGAGAGACAATGAGATTCTCTCAAAAATAGGGAAAGAGCTTGGGGGATGAACATTGTGTTTAGACTTGAGGGACAAAGGGATGCAGACTCGATATGAAGTAATTTCTCCAGAGTAACTTTTCTCTCAAAGTTGAATGCTTTCTCCTCTTTTCCATCGCTCGAAATTGTGCTCATATAGCCTTCAAAATGCAATTGAAGGGCCGAGTTGGAATGTTTCCAGTATATGGAAGGCCAAGGATCAGAGTCTCTTGTCATGACATGGAAACCAAACTCCATTTTTGTATTTTCTAGCACAAATCCTGATGTGCACGGGCTGTAGTGGAGCATCCTACGTATACTCTTGTTGTATAGTTGATAGGGTGCGTATATGTGGAAAAATGTTTATTTTTAGCTCTATATTTGTCAAAAAGGGATGATAAGTCTGCATAGGGAAATGGAAAAAAGTCCTCTGTGCAAGATAGAAATGGTGAGGCAAATCTTGTTATAACAGATGCCCCCTAATGTGTGAGATCAAAGGAGTATCTGTGATGGCCGAAATACATTATAAATAACCCAGGAATGGAGTGGTAGAGAACCAGCTGGACGAACTCGATTGCTCATTACATTATGTACTGACTTTGCATACATGGCTACCAAGAATACAATGCAGATCCATGCGGAAAATATACCAAGTAAGTGTCTGTGGCCATGAATAGGAAAATACAAATGCGGTTACATGCCAAAAGTTGTCATAGTCACGAACAAGGCCCAGTGAAACCAGTCTCAAAACCAATCTGAAGATATATGTATACCATGGAGTATTATCTTATCTCCCATGATCACTGAAGTCAAATAGGTGTTGGTCTAATGAAAGGGAAGAAACGTCTCAAGAAAGTTGTGGTCACATAGTGATGTCTTCAAGTCTTATACACTATCCGCCAAGGGTGCAGGTCTACATCATGTGAATAAAGGAGTTGAGTTCAAACATAATGAGACATCGTTTGATTACCGGTCATTGAGGTATATCGTTAGCAAATGCGAGACATCCTACCAATAATGAAAGTAGGTATCAAGTCACCAAGTACATTCCTACAAGTGTGAATAAAGGAGTTTGTTTCGAACACTTGAGAAATCTATTGATCAGGAGACATTGATGTATTCCCATCTGTCAATGGCAAGAGAGCCTGCCACTAATGACTGAAAGCCTCAAGGTACCCATAAAAATATAGGTCTCGTATCTAGAATAGATGAGTTGAAGTCAATGGAAAGAGACTTGTTGAGAGGAGAGCATTAAGGCATCTATCATCAATCAGCACGAGGAACAAAGCAGGAGCTTCATGATTTGGTGGAGATCAGATGAAGAACATGTTCATGAACCAACAACCATGTGCATATTTCGCATGTATCAAATGCAAGAGGTACACGAAAAAGACCCTCTGAATAGTAGTCGACGATGAAAATTGTTGACAGAGGAAAGGAAACCATCAATAAGGTTAATGGAATCCAAGACACTGCACAAATCCCAAAGTGTGAATAGATGTCTTGTCGTCAAACACAAGGGAAACCACCCAGTTAATGACCAATGATGAAATGTCAATTGTTGGGTTCAAGGTGACCTACTGATGATGCAAGTAGGGCCACGGTGCGTGATAAGACCATAGTATCATGTGATTCTAAGAAAAACTAAGGGTATGGTCGACATGCAAAGTCAAGATTTCTGAGGAGTGGTCGATGTGGGTTGTGAGACTTACTTTGAACAAGAGCATGAGACATGTGGTTGACTCCGGCAGTATAGACTTAATGATGTGATGATTATATTTAGGAGGCATCAATAACGTTCTCTATAGGGACTGGAAGAGTAACCAGTCGATAGAGAAAACTCTGTAATGAGATCAGCTTCCTAAGACCATGCTAAAACCCAAAATTATGATGATACAAGGACTCAATAATTTTGTGCTATGTTCAAAGGTGACACGACTGCTACCAATTATAATATAGTACTCCCTTCCCTCCCGTATTTTTTTATTTTTTCATAACAAATGAATGTTATGATACAAAGGAGGAAACGAGTGTCACAAGTAAGAAAAACTAGTTCCAACAATGGAATGTACCTATGCTTAATGCAAGGAAATGCATGCGAGAGATGGACACTCAAGGTGATGTTTCCTCTAGGGTATAGGGTGTCAAATTACGAAGGATATAAACATGGCTCTACTTGGTTGAGGATGCAAAACTACTTAGGCAATGGTTTATAACGCAAAGAGAGAACCGGCTAAAGACTCGATACTGCAAGCAAGGGCATGAGATGCAATCACAACTTAACACCAAAAAATATCCTTTTTTATGTCTTGTAGTCTACTTGGTGTGAAAAAGGGGAAAACTTGTGCCAAGTAGACGTCTTTTCAAATCCAATTTACGACTGTGAAAAAGACAAGTTCACTCAGTGATATTTTCTATTTTTGGTAACAAGTCGGAAAAGGGCTTAACTAAGACTCATGACCTTTCAAATCCAATTTAACGAGTATGAAAGGGACAAATCACTCGAAAATCTTTTCAGTTTTTAGAAAAGGAGTCTGAAAATAGATTAACTAAGACTCACAACCTTTCAAGTCCAATTTAACGAGTGTGAAAGGGACAAATCACTCAAAAATCTTATGGCTTTTTGAATGAGTCAAAAAATATCTTAACTCGGACTCATTAGGGAGATTTTAGGTGGCATGTCACAGTGGAGGCCAAGGCTCCCGTGCAGACCTTCTGTGGAATGTCAATATCTTACGAAGAACTGACACAAGCTTAGGAAGACCCATATCTCTCCAAGTCGAGGAGGAAAAATTGCTAACGAAGGTTATCGTCTCTGTGTTATATCGGATAATGTCTCTTCCTCAAAAAGACATAGGCAGAGGCATTGGATACCCCACAAGACCATCCCAATCAAAGGGAACCTCGTCAAGACTTGGAGGGAGAGAATTGGGGAAGAGTAAAACTCTCTCTTTTTCAGAAGGTGAAGTACTAGAAATGCTAAGGACATGGCATAGAAGGTATAGGACCAGAACCAGAAGAGCGAGATCGACCAAAAATTGCATTAGCATGACTGCTTCCTTATACTTGTCACTCTCCAAGAGAAGAGTGGGGTCAATCGAAGATTGTATCGATACGACCACTTCCTCAACCATTGGTTGAATAAGATGCGAGACAATGAGGTAAAGAGGTGCGTCACCCCCGCAAACAGGAGTGTTGTTGGTCGAATATTGCATCGACACGATCGTTGGTTGAACAAGATGCGAGACAACAAGGTCAAAAGATGCATCACCCCCGAACATAGGAGAGGTGTCGGTCGAAGACTGCATCTACATGACCATAGGTTGAATGGGATGTGAGACAACAAGGTCAAAGGATGCATCAACCCCCAAAGGAAAAGGGGTGCCAGCTGAAGATTTCATCAGCGTGACTATTGTATCAACAAAAGAAGGAACAGATATTTGTGAAACCATAGATGCCTCGGAACCTGAAGGGCCCTTAGGTGAGCCCCACACTTCTGGTATCCCAGAAGTAATGGGACACAAACGAGCAAGGTGACTTCCTTCACAAGTCCTGCAAAGGAATATAGTCTTATGTCTGAGACATCTAGGCTTCTCAATCAAATGAATTCCCCCAGCATAACTTGCAGTGGTTGGTGACATGATCCTAGCATGACTTACAGTGGCTAGTAGAAAATCTCCAACATGACTAGAAGATGTTGGTGATGTATGTGTAGTGTGACTAGCAGTGACAAGACATGTGCCCCCAGCATGACTTGCAGTGGCTGGTTGCAGCTCTTCAACATGACTCGCAGAGGTTGTCGACCAATATCCAACATGACTAGCATAGGTTGGTGATACAATGTCAGTATGACACGTAGTGACTGGACTTGTTCCCCCAGCATGACTTGCAGTGGCTGGTTGTCTTCAACATGACTCACAGAGGTTGTCGACCAATCTCCAACATGACTAGAAAAGGTTGGTGATACAATTTCAGTATGACATGCAGTGACTGGACTTGTGGAAATGAATAATTGCAACATTTGAGACCAAGGTCCAAGGAAATATTATTTTTGAGGAATTGCAGGCTAGGAAGGATCATGATTTACACCCTGTCCCTGTCCCTATCTGGAAGGATAGTATCCTCCTCCATATTGATACATAAAGGGTTGTAAGGACATTGACACTGAGGAAGTTGCTTGCGAAGAGAAAGTGACATGACAAGGGTTACTCATGTGAGGATATATTTTTCCCCCATACGAAGGAACTTCGTGAGGGGGGTTGCCCATACTATAAAAATAATTCCCCCTGGATGAAACACTAGAGGACAGACGGAGGTCCACCATGGGAAAAGTGTTTGTAGGAACTGACATAGTGGAAGAAGGATAGGTTGATGGAGTGTAACAAGTAGAATGATTTCTTAATTGGGCACTTAATTCTTGCATAGTGGATTTGTAAGAAGGAAGATTCCAACCTCCTACTGTAAGAGGTGTTTGAAGGATATGACTCCCACCAAACGGAGAGGGATAAGAAGGAGACATCATGCCCCCAGACCCAAAACTTGTATTTGCATAAGGAGGCGAGACGGAGGATGGCAAGTGTGAAGACATATCAGACATACCATGAGAAAAATGATTAGAGACCCAAAGCATTGACTGAGTACTATAATTCTGCATACCATTATAAAAACCAGATGGATTTTCCCCCATGAACGTCATGGGTGGGGTAGCAGTAAATGAGGGGGCCAAAGGAACCCCACTATCCATGATAAAGAGAACTTAGTATAAAATCTTAAGGCTAACTAATAATCAAAGAGAAAACCAAAAAGTCAAATGGCCAATATGCATGCAAACGGGCTAAACTAGTTGAGTGTCCTCCCTCGCTAAAGAAGGTATGTCTCATCCAAGAGGGACCTGAGACTCTCTGCTAAAGTTTGGAGGTAACAGAATCAGTTATAGAGGCCCTCATGGGCTTAACAACCAGTCGGTCAAATCCCCCCGGAGAGGTAATCCCCCATAAAGGTTGTGTGTTGTCTGACCTCTATCTGACCTAGGATACAAGCAGAATAACCCCTGCAAGTAACCTATCAGATGCCTAAGTCAAGCAACTAATAAACCATTGTATAACCGATGCATAGGTGAGAAGTTGTAAGTATGGATCACCGTATGGGAAGGGTAGCAAAGCCTGAAACCTTGAAAGAACAGCCTCTCACAGAGGTATGGGTACTATCAAGATCCCGAAATACGAATAAATCCACAAAAATATATCTGACGCTAGGTGAGCATCCAAGGGTTATCCCTTCAACTAACTTTGCACGACCTTATGATTAAATCCGATGTGAGTGGATCCTCTTAATATTACCAATTATACAATGAACTTCTCAACTCCCTGTCTTAGACACATATGTCGATTTAATTGCCTTGGAGAATTTTACTCAAAAAATCCTATTCTAAGGCACTAAATCCTAGGCTAGTTTGTGCACCCTAAAAATAAAATCGTGACTAATCAATTTTAGTTTAAAGCATAAATTTTATTGGCCATGATTACTCAAGAGGGTATGGAAATGAAACTCGTGATGTTATGACTCTACAAAAGATAAATATGAATATAATGCAAAGTCTACCTCTAACTTTTCAATGAATGATATGCTAATAAAAACAGTACAATTTTCAATTTCAACTCTGCAATTCAGACGTAAAATGCAATATTTTGCTAAATGCACTAAGCTAATGATAAAGGTTCAAAGACAAAAATGCTAACCAATGCAAAATGCCTATATTTTTTTTTTTGTATTTTCAATATATTAAAGAGAAAATGCATGGACTGGAAAGCAACCTGATATATGAATTCTACTATGTATAAACGAAATAACTCAAGCAGAATACCAAGCAGCCAAGCAAACAGCCCAGGGTTCAAGGACAAACCAAAAAATAAAAAACAATGAGAAAGACTACGCCCATAAATTCAACTCCCAATAGGCTTCCTGTGAACCCATAGAAGCTCAACAGGCACTACAGAGACCTAAGAAGGCTCGACAAACATCAAAACTCACCCAGCAGTCACTAAACCAAGCAAACAAATAAGGAAAAGTGGTATACGTGATTGTTCAGGAGAATAGTGTGTATATATGCAGCTTGCAGAGATGCAGCACGTGTGTGTACACGACTATCAAGGAAAAAGGAGCGTACATGATTTAAAACAAGGCCAGGCAAGGGAAAAAAGGTTGAAAACTCTGAATCAGAGTGAACAAAATCTACCAAGCAGTGATACGACAAGAAACACAAAGGAAAAAAATCAATGAAAGAAGAAAAAGTACTTCAACCCTTAGAAGGAAGATCTTGCTATAACAGTGTAGGATTTATTAGTCTTTGTCTTTGTCTTACTCGTTTTGATTCTTCTTTAATAGGAATTGTGTGATGTATTATACTAGGATCAAAACCACACAAATCTTCATATGACCATGCAAAGACATCTTGAAATTCATAGAAAATATCCATAAATTTTTGCTTCTCTTGATCTAAACATTAAGCTCCAATTTTTAGAATCTTTGGGTCTTCTTGAGTCACAATGTTCACATGAATGGTCTTTCCTATCTTTCTTTTTTATTCCTCCTTTCTGTTTTTATTTTTATTTCTTACATCACTTGATGAGAAAGAGGTTTCCATAGGGGTTAATACCTTGGGCCATTTGTTATCTTCTATAGATATGATAGCTTTCCTTTTCAAGGGCTCATTATGCAAAAAGGCACATATTCTTTCATTGTAAAAAAAAGACTTGCCAAGATTCAACATTATCCAAAAAATGAGGACGGCATAAAGACATAAAGGTACAATTTGGCCTTTTAGGGAGAAATTGCCTTGTAGGGATGGCAGCAAAGACAACTAACCTATATGTCAATGGATTCATATATCTCTTAATATGAGTAATATTGAAAGATAGAAGATTATAAATTAGCTGCCAAACTACTTGTGTGTATATGTTTAACAATTTATTGGACCTTGTATAAATTCTCTTAACCAAATTTACGATAAACTTAGAATCCCCAAATATAGAAAGATGATAACAGCCTATATTAAAATAATTTTCTATTCCGATTATCAAGGCTTCAAACTCTGTCATGTTATTAGTACATGCAAACTCTAATCTGTAAGAAAAATTGTGAATTTTTCCTACAAGTGAATAAAGTACTATACCAGCTCCAATGCCTTCACTAGAACATGCACCATCAAAATGCATATGCCACGTACCATCTTCAAGGTCAGGAAGTTGTGTAACATAATTTGTATCTTCTTCTAAACATATAGATTATACACCAATATCTTCTTCAATATAATTTACATGTGGTTGAAGATCCCTTCCAATGTATGATGAGATTTATCCTTCCCAAATAACAATGATATTCTTACCATTTTTAGGAAGGGACATGTGTGTTCCATCCAGTGTTATGTATCTATAAGTTAATGTTTTCCAGTCTCTTCGTAAAATAATAGAGCAATTTCTTACTTGCATATCAATGGCTTGAATATTGCAGGTGGTCCTAATTTCAGGATGTGCACACAATACTAAAGTTATATTTTTTATTTCATCAAGCTTTTCCTGTTGTTGACTATTATATGATAACATACTTTTTGAATTTCCATTGGTGCATGAAAGACCTAATTCTTCCATAATAATTTTAAACATAACATTTGGACCAAATCCCCCGTCAATCAGACAGCAATGTGCAATATTATCCATAATATTCATTGAAACATAAAAAGGAGGATTTCTTACATAGTTCCTAGGATTATATACACCTGATTTATTTATATACAATTATTCTTCATCTTGTTCCTTAGTCAAACTGGAAACAATGGAAGTTTTACCTTCCATAAAATATTTCAAATGCTTTTGTTGTTCAAGAATAGTTACCATGTCTAATAAAGAGGCATCCTCTTTAATGTTATCCAATTGTTTCAAAACATTATATTTTGATGAAGAAGATGAGATTGGTGTTACCTCGGGACTCTGAGTACCCCTTGTGATTTGAAGATCAGCTTGATGAGAGGATGTACTTGGAGAAAAAGTGGTTTTAGGAGGACCGCATTTGTTTTTTCTTTGATAAGATTTGTTATGAGCATCAACCATCATTACATCCTCTTCGGGAGCCCAATCTAAATCAACAATTGTGGTATCAGATGTTTTCCAAATATGTTCTCTTTCTAATCTCACAAGTGTTCTCATCCTGATTTTCCTCACATAAATTACACCAAGCTCTTGAAAGTATTGCTTTAAGTTGAAAACTTTGAGTCTGATTTCTCAAGGAAGCCTATGTGGAGGTTTTTGTAGAAGTAGAAGTGACACCCTTTCTCTCAAAAGCAATCATTGTGTTTCTCATGTCATGTACAAGCTGCAATATAGTTGACATATCAATTTGTTTAATGTAATATTCAATAGAGAGACTCGTTCTTATCAATTGTTCTTCAAACTCTAAACAAGCTTGTAAGGCAAATCCCAAACTATTAACATTTTTCTCTTCTAATAAATGATGATAAGAAGATGGTAATGCATTATAATAATTCATAAAAGAATCTTTATTGTTTGGTCGAATGATTTCCAAGATTTGATTACACAATTCAGTGAAATGTAAGTTAAAATTCTTGATTGTTTCACCTTTGTTATAAACAAGTTTGTTGTAATATCTCAACAAATCCGTTGGACTTTGAGGTTGTCCATAAGTAGATTTAAACCAATAAGATAATTCATCCCAAGTAGAAAATAATTTAGGTGGTAATTCGAAGAAATCTACAGTGACTTTTCCTTCCAAAGAATTAACAAATAATATCATACATGTATCATTGTCATTTTCCCCTATGTTATGACATGCATTAGAAAATGCAACTAAATGTTCATTGACAGATATGGTTACTGCCAGAGAATCTGGGAAAATGATATTTAAACTTTGGAAAAGGATTGGTATCTGGATTTAGATTTAAAGGAGAGGATACATGCCAAGGTGTAGCATTTTGGAAATATTTTTTTCATTGATATCAAAGACATGGGGAGACTACAGATGTCCAAGATAAAGATTGCAAGATGGAGATTGTTGGAAACATTGTTATTGGATTATTGATGCTCAGTTTGAATACCATATATTTGAAGGCATTTTTACCCTAGATATCTAGTTCAAATGGGATAATAGGTTATATGGTTGGAAATATTATGCCGATACCTTTCCAATGGTATATGGCATTCTCTCTAACTCCTTAGGAATGAGGAGATATGAATTTTTTCATCCAACAACCCAACCAGAAAATTTAGGTCAATTGAGCCAATATAATTTACAGGTCGGCCTTGAAAGTGAGAACAAAAATACTATAAATATAGGATAGATGTGCACATTTGTAGTCCAACCAAGCAAGAGATCAAGTATGAGGTGCATAGAAGTGATATGAGGTGTGCTAAATGAGATGGGGTTTCTTTTTGGGATCTAAAGATGTGCAAGAGAAGTTTGAGGGGTTTTCCTGGGATTTTCTTGTTCTTAAGGTGTTGTATGAAGGATTGAAGGTCTGTGATGTTGAAATGTGTGTTGTTTTGAGGTTGTGATGTTGCAGTCTAGGATAGTATTATGGGAATGGTGATATGAGGCTCGCTAGGGCATGAAGGATAAATGTGACTAGGGTTTGAAGTTATGTCTGAAGTATGAAGCATGCAAGTGAAGTCAGAAGTACTATGTGTATGAATATATTGGGTTAGTGTCTACACATATATTGTTGAGTTGGTGATTAGGTGAGGGGATTTGTATCTCCAACAAGTCGGTGCTTGCAAATATTATAACATTAGGTTGGTGCTTACAGGTGTTGTTGAGTTGATGTGTAGTTGAGGAGATTGGTGTCTCCACTAGGATGGTGCCTACATATTTCTAAGTTGGTGCTCAACTAAGTATATTGGTGTCTCTAGTAGGTTGGTTCCTACAATATTTGTAACAATAGGTTGGTGCCTACAGACATTTATAAAGATAAGTTTATAGCTTTCTATCGATTGGGTTTCCATGTTAAACTATGTGCATTATGATTTGATTTTATATGTGATTATTATTTTTCAGATAATGGATGATAGATGAATGGTTAAATAAATTAAAATTTATCTTATACTGATTCACCCTCCCCCCTCTCAGTATAAGGATAAGTTCAACATAGAATTTTCATATTATTCAAACTGGAATAAACCATATTGCTTGATCACTTTTGCAGAATTTGCGGTTTGTGGTTGATTGGATAGGATTGAAGTGATTATACATGCTTTCGATTAAGGATGAGGAAGAAGCTTGTGAGGAGGTAGGTCCGCTAGTAGTACCAGAACCACTAGAAGAAGTCATCGTGATTTTCTTGGGAGAGAAATATATTGATAAATTTGTAACCTTGTTTTCAGAATCAAATAGGGATCGTCAGATCCTTGGCTAAAGGTTTTATAGAATCACCTTCCTTCTTCCAATTTCAAAGAAGTGATCAAATTCAGGAGATTCACCTCTTTTTTGTCATGATGAATGACATTGGGTGGTCATAATACAACCTTATAACAAGGAGGTTGATTATGAGCTTTCCTTTGAATGGCTTCTCTTTGTTATTGGATTTCTATATCAGGAGTGATAACTTCCCAAGAATGTTCAAGCTCTTCACGGAAGATGGTTGTTTCTAAGACAAAATCAAAGAGGCCTGAAGTGATGCTTCTTTGGTCAAGGATATGAAACCTTATGTTTGGTTTATGAGGGGTAGGAAAAGTTATTAAACCAGAAACAAAAAAGAAACAAAAGAAATAACCAAAGAGTAAAGGAAAACTCCACAGTATGGTCACCAAATAAACGGTGATGCAAGGAATGGATAAATCCTGAATTAAACATTTTCGAATCTCCTCAAGCTAGATGTGATAGTTAGGATTATAACCCTAGGTTTATAGCCTCTCAAAATTCTCAATCAAACCTCAAGAATTATGGTTTTTAGATATGATATCATTTTATAAATATGTGATGTTTATGTCTTTTATTCAACATAATATGAAGTAAAGTAAAAGAGTGTACTTGCAAAATAAATGAATTTATGAAAACATGTAGATAAGAAAAATATGAAATAAGCAAAGAACAAATCTGAAAATCAAAATATGAAAAGTCCCATAAGTGAAGAATTCACCAAATATTTTATTTAATACCATTCTGAGTTACAATTGAGACTATCTCTTCAAGACCCTATGAGGACTTGGACCAGTGTAATTCTTGGAAGTCCAAGATGTCAAAAATATGAAGACTAGAATAGAAAATCGAGTTGGATTAGTCCCAGCTACATGTGCATCATTGTTTTGAATTCTGCAAAACTAGCATTAATTAGCATTGAATGACTTTAGAACTTCTAACTAAAACCAAACAGACATTCAAGAAAATGGATGACCTTAGAGCATATCACCAATCAATGTTTCCTATTCTTTTCTTTGTCACATTTAGAATAACCATGTTGTCAACAAGATAACTTAGTTATAATGAAAACTTGGTATGGAATGAACAAATAATAGTCTCACTTGAGGCTAAAGCATACCTTATCAGAAGTTTTACTTCTATGTTTCCACATTCCCTTCTTTGTCTTGCTCTCCTTCTTTTATATCTTCATGAAATAGTTGGGTAGTTCAACTACTTTTAGTTTAAAAAATTAATTAACTTTTATTTAAGAGAAGACAATTTTATTTATTATAAGGGTAAATATATTTAAATAATAGGTGGCATCCCACTAGGTTTCTGCTCCTTCATTTCCCAAAAATTCTCTTGTAACTCCAAAAATGATTAATAGTGTGTGTGTGTGTGTGTGTGTGTGTGAAATATATCAAAAATAAGACACCCATCCAAAATATACCAAATCAGAAAACACTTGTATCTCCAAAAATACCAAAATGATACGATATTTAAAGTTTCCAAAATAATACCATATCCTTGTTGTCCATCAAGTGTCTAAAATAGCAATGCCATGATACAAAATTAAAAAGGTCGGGATATTTCTTTCTGAAAATTTCCACTCTTTATTTTGTACCTTTCAACACATCTGGTCTAAGATTGAGAGAGTCTTCATTATAAGACTTTTTCTCATCCAACTTAACTATTTCAAGGTGCATGTCACTAAAGGTAATCTCTCTTTTTCCATTGTATGCTTTTTCATATTATTGTTTAGAATTTACAGAAGAGGATCGAGATGCCTGGGTTCTAGGAGAGGTAATGGGTTTCTTTCTTTTGTCTATCTAGAGATCAAGGGGAGGCATTTTGTAATATTTAGGAGGAGAATGGGCCATGGAGGCAGTTGATGCAACATGTGGTAGTGTATGTAGAGGAGGGGGAGGAAGAGGATTATTAAGCCATTGAGGAACACCAGAGGGAGCGTTTACAGGGTTGTCACCCCAACCATCATTGAATGGATGGATAATGGGGCACAGAAAATTCCACAATGTTGGGGTGTGGTTGCAGAGGGGCACTAGGAGGAGTTGGAGGGTGAGGCAAGGTATCTTTTCCACAAAGGTTTAGGTAACCAGTTTGTACTAGTTGATTAAATTCCCTTGAATCAACATCAAATTGAATGGAAAATCCCATCCTCTTGTGCATCCCTTGTTACAAAAATACATTTTGAATTATGCCTCTTCTCCCTCTATTTCCTCCATTTCCTCCTAGGTTAATCCCTCAGCTGAAAAATCTCATCTAATTGTCATCGTCATTTCAATTAGTGCAAAATTATAAAATAAAATACAAGACACATCATAATAAACATCCATTACAACTTTGTTAAATATGATTTATTTATGGCTCTGGGAATAGCATAGTAATTTAAGCATAAAAGGGAGAAATGGAATTAGAATAATGTAAGATAGGGAAGAAAATCCATAGATCAACATACACCCATCTTTCAATTCCAACTTTCAAAATATGAGTTGTATATTTCTTGAAAAAATCTCTGTTATGAACAGTCTGCATCTCTTTTGGACAAGGGAATGCAAGTAAATGAAAATATATATGACTGAGACAAATGGTAAAGGGGTGTACTTTGTGAAAAGTGACATATAATGAAAGGAATGAAAAATTGTGTTCAGCATTAAAACTCAATAAGCATTCCTGCATATATCTTTTAGGCTTGTACACTTTTTCTATTACAGAACCAAAATATTATCAAGTAATCAACATGTGATTCTTTAAAAAAAAAAACTTCCAAGCCATTTATGCCAATCACTATGCTCTTAAACCAACATCTTCACAATATATTATGTGCCAAAAATTTCATATGAACAGAGTTTACGGCGACCCAATTAACATGCCTACTCGAAAATAACAAGTTGTCCATTCATTTTCAAGAGACTTGGGAGGAATATGAAAGCCATAAATATGGGTTTGCAACAGTGCCAACAAATCATCTTAAAATGATTCTTTGTATACCATGTTGTGTATAATAATTTAAAAATATCCTTTAATTACATAAACAAGGGAAAAGGATCATGGAAATGGAAATATAAATTATCAAGATAAAGGGGAATAAAAGTATGAAAAATGATATCAATAATGAGGGTGGAAATGTGAAGTTTATGCAATAAAACCAATTTAAAATTTTAACTTGGTTGACATGTATTTTAAACTTGTTTCCGTTGCCAAACCACTTATTCTTTGACTGGTGTCAACTCAAACTCCACATTATATTTGAACATCAAAACATTACATGAGTAGCAAACCAACAACTACCATACAAACTCAACCAATACCAATTTCTTTGGTATACCCATTTTACATAATCGTGAAAAATTGAGATTGTGGGATTATAATAGAGTGAAGGATGGGTATGTGAGCCAACGTGTAGTCAAAAAAAATCAATGGGTTTATTATTATAGCTAAGGAGAAAACAAATGGCACGCGGCCAAAATCTTTTGACATAGAGGAAGGTTAATGTTCATCTCGTAATGTTTTTTTTCCTTTAGCAAACCCAAAACAAAATGATACCAATTACTCTTATATGTAGATCATGAGATCAAACAAAGTTAGAACTGAATATGATAGCTATAAATGGACACAGGTTGTATCAAGAATAATCCCAATCGAGACGACCAAAGAAATAATTAAACAACATGCGGCCCATAAGTCATTCGCACAAGCTAGAACCCTTCAAAAAGATAATAAGACAAATGTTGGGCATCGAATACATTCTTTCCAATAGTGAATAGATGTTATAATCAACTCACATTTAAAAACAAGTTCCAGTTTGAAACCACATCAAGCCTTTGTATGTGCTAACAATAACAATGATGGGTTCAACCTGTTTTCCTTATAACCCTCTTTCTCTCAAAGTGAAATGTCTTTCAGGAATACACACAATGGAAAATGATAGTATGAATAAGAGAGAAACAACATGTATACCATAGGATAAAAAA
Source organism: Picea glauca (assembly GCA_000966675.3). Taxonomy (NCBI): domain Eukaryota; kingdom Viridiplantae; phylum Streptophyta; class Pinopsida; order Pinales; family Pinaceae; genus Picea; species Picea glauca. The sequence continues at coordinate 67,712 of JZKD02S1154401.1, forward strand.
ACCATAATCATTCTTGCAAATTGAAAACCCACGAATTACATTCTACTGTAATCAATTGCTTCAACAATTTCTCTTTCCAAACAATTTTTATGAGCGAAAGACAGGGAGAGAAAAACTTTCACACTCATTACCAGCTAACCAAAGCCAAAACTAATTCATTTAGTAACAATTTCACTTGAAAAATATGCTCAAGAGCTGCGTGAGTACTTACCTTGTCACAGTGGTCGATTTATACCATCTCTCAGGGCTGAGTGGTGATTGTAGCAATGAACAGGAGGGTTGGTTTCTCAAGTCAAAGTGTAGCTTCCTCTACAAAGTCAAAAACCAAACCAAATGAAGAGAACCCTATCCCAACAAAGGTGGTAAAGTGCGGGCTTGGTAGAATTAATTCCCACATCCTCTTGACTTGAATTCATGGCCAGCTCATATGTTAATATTCCAAACCATATCAAATGTTATGAACAAACCAAATGGTATCAACTCTCATACCTCATATCAAACTATAGCAACACACATGTTCATGTGAATATGATAATAAACCATAACTTATATCTGACCATCATATATGCAATTCCTCCATAACACCTATATGTTATGTTCGAGCCCAAAATCAAAACTCCATATAACTCTTTATGCCACAATAAACTTCAAGCTCATTATATCTTGAATACCATGGTAAGTATGAGCATTACAAATTTTAAAATTTTAATTCATTAGGTATATAAGCATGTAGGAAAACCAAATATCATAACCTTTTGCAAATAAATAACCTCTTTGATATCATTCTCAATGTTTCCAATCAACACTACCTGTTGATTTAATATATCTCTACGTTATACTTTTAACATGATTGACCCAGGTTCAAGTCTACTAGGGTTCCAACAAAGCCTCTAAAACTATTGTCCCTCCTGGTAAAAACAAAGGCAATGCAATACAAAGAGTGCACTACGCAGTCTCGCCCGAGATAGTCTTAATGGGTGACTGCAATACTCAATTGTTTGCAACGCAAGATTGAGTGGAGATCTAAGAAGTGTACGCTGAGAGTACTATTTCACTTATTAAATCAATATATTGTAATTCATGTAATGTAATTATCTCATTCATTCATCATACTAATATCTACTCATAAACAGTAAAAGAGACACAAGAATACATCACATAGCACAAGTTTTATCGTGGTTCACCCCCTCCTGGGATACGTGCACAAAGATCTAGATCTTAAGCTCTTCTATTATGGTAGTTCCAAAACTACAGCACCACACACTTTACAACTCATTCTCAGTCGGGTCGAGATCTATTACGAGTCGAACTAGATCGCACTAGTCTCCTTAGCCTATGATCTAACCCTCGAGATCCACCCTTCCAGCCCTCTCCAGCTCAACAGCTTACAAAATTAGATCGTATGGAAAAAGTATTACAACTAGTTATCAAAACAAGACTCTTCCTCAAAAACTCTCTAAATCCACCGCCCCTCAACTATTGTCTGGGTATCTCTATATATACATTTCTAGCTCTTCATCCATTACAATGTTATTACAAAAACCCTAACCTTAATTTCATTAGGTCTTCCATGCATGCACGCATGTTACTCTTCCTTCCAGTTGTCACTTTCCTTGTGTATGCCTTTCTTCCTAAAATATCATTTCTTTCCGCTTTGGCCTACTTCCAACATGCCCCAAACACTGACATGTGGCTCGTCCCTAGCCACCGAATCCATGTGTGCTTCGTCAATCTCACTTATGATCACTTGGAACTTCTCCATAAGCTTTGTTTCTTGCGTTTGGTCCTGCACGATATTCTCCTTGAGTGTGTCCAATACTTGCACTGCAATCTCATCGTTGACCATCCTTGCATATTCTGCCTGGGTCTGTGCCATATATGTTTTGGCTTCCTTTGCCTATGTGATGACCTTTGTTGCTCGCTCCTGGAGCGGTTCCATTTGAGCCTGGCGCTCTATTTTCTACATCTGCGCAGTTATGAGTTCTGACTGCAGTTTCTTCATGTCTTGCGCCCCTTTGACACGCTTTGTGATAGACATTGTCTTATGCCTATGCTTGAGGTCTTGGATAGTTGTGTGTATCCTTTCTCCTTCCTGGTCCCACTATTGGACCTGTTGATCCTCTTCCATCTTCGTCCAGAGCTGTGTTTCTTTCTTGAACAAGTCACTCGCTGCGTGGACTTGTCGTTCTATCTCTTGTATCTGTGTTGTTGCCTCATGTTTCTTTTTCTCCCTCGCCTCTGGTAGAGTGGTAGGTGTGAGATGCTTCTAGAGATTCTCGATCTCTTATTGGTATTTATCTATTTTCTACACAATCTTATCAATCTTCTTTGTCACCGTGAGTTCAGTCGTCTGCACGTTCTTTGGGATCTTCTCGTAGGCTAGTGCCACTTTCTACTCCAATCCTGTCATGCGTTCCTTCTCCTCTTTGGTCTCGAGCTTGGCCTGCTCGAATACCAATTCTAGCTCGTCCCTATTATCCTTTACCAACTCTGATTCTGTTGTATCTGTGTTTGCACGAGACTATACCTCTTGTGTAATGCTGAATTGCAGTTTATACAAGCCCTTGGTTGGTATCCACGGCAATACCAATTGTAGTTCAACTAAGTCTTTTAGGGGTGTCTTCCCCACGATTTCGTCCATGCCCAACCTACTGGGTGTGACATGAAACGTTGAGCTCGGTTGTGCTATTTTATGGATTGTATCCTGCTCGCTTTCCCCAGGTTCTCCTCATGTCTATGATGCTCACAGACCTGTTTCTACGTTGTTGTTGGCAGCCTGCGCTTCCCCGATCTTCCGGAGGATTTGTCGCATGTATGTCACCTCTTATTCAATCCTATCCCTTTGGCACGCAGCATTCGCAAAATCCTTGAATGTGTGATCTTGGACCACTTGGGCCACCATTTCTGCATCATCCTTCATTATTGTGTATTCTGGAGGCGTTTTATGTGCCTTCGTCTTCTTCCGTGCACCCCTCGTCTATGTGATCGATCACTTAGTCTGGCCTGGCTCTTGTGGAGTAGCACTTGATGTAGTCCCCTATGCTGCCTCGGCATATTTTTGTTGTACTTGGGGCGCCTATGTGTTGTTATTCTTCCCTGTCTAGACTCATGTCTTGGATGTCACCCCTCTCTTCTGATGTGGCTTGTTTTGATCTGTCCTCAGTTTCTTTGGCATTGTTACTTCCTCAGGCTGTGTCTATTTCTTCCCTACCTCCTCCTCCTCTATCTCTATGGGTATATCTCGAGTGAGGACTAGAATCCTACATTCATCTTCCCAATCCTTAATGGTAATTTTTATGTCCCCCTCCATGATGCAGTAATGTAGTTGTAGCCATTCATTGTTGGGGTCCTTCTGCGCCTGGATCCACATCACATGTCTAGTGGCTTTGAAGTTGGCTATGACCAGATAGTTTGCAACATCTTGTTTTTTTATCCTCCATGTGTTGGAAATGGTGTCATGTAGGTCGCGGAGATATCCTTCAAATATAGTTGCATTCTCTCTCCTATTCTTGGCGTTCGAAGTGACTCCAAGCAATAAGTATCGCGCTCTGTGGCAGGGTTTGGGTCTAGTAGCAAAAAATGTGTAGTTTGACTCCTTCCATCCCATAATGGCTATCAGGATGAGTAGCCATGAGTAGTGAAATTATTTCTCGAGATCCTGCACATCCTTGTAGTCATCTAGGAATAGATTCAATAGATAAGGGGCTCGACTGAGTGTGGTGCCCTTGGCACACTGTGCTATAGCTGCGACAACCCCGTCCGACACTTCCTCCTTGTGGCATTTCCTGAGCAACTTACATGACATAATTTTTGTGTCCATTCTTTTCACGGCGTCACTAATACACTTGATAATGATTTTGCATGACCACCTTTCGATGTCGTATTTCTTCTTCATCTCCTCAGCTAGTTATTTCTCCTTTATTTTTTCCTCAATGAACTGTGTGGGATCCATGCCCTGTGATGTGTTCAATGATCTCTATGTCTATTGATATGAGTTTCTCCAACCATATATATCTACCATGTGTGACTGCCATCAATTTCTTGAAGCAGTTGTTTACATACTGGCCTCTCCCAAAGTATGGTAGGTCCTATTAGCATTAGGAGTCACCTTCTGATTGCAAGGAAGGTAAGCCCAATACCCATCAGATTATATGTGAAAGTATGAGTGTTTTTTAAAGGTCGAATGGAAAAACTCGAAATGATAATATCCTAACTCAGAAATAGGGCTAACATGTACCAGCAAATAAGGTCTTGACTAACTTCAACCAGTAGTTTGGGAGTAAATGTGGAGAGAAAGAAGACTTGAATGAGGGGAATGTAAGGGCTACTGTAAACATCATGTCCACAAGAGCCTAAGGAAGAAAGTTTCTCAAAACAAGATCTTCTTGAAATCAAAAACTAAGGAGATAAATAAACACCATGACAATAAAATGATCAAACATCCATCATATCATTACCATAGTTATCCATATGAAGCATTCAAATATGAACATTTAGCATTAGAAGCAGATAGTCTGAAATAGAAGCCGATTTCTATTAGTCAAAAAGTCTTAAGTCCAGTACACACTAGATCACAGTCACCTTATCCAAAATATTACAGTTTAGGGAGCCTTTCTCAACCATCCAACCTGCTAAAGAAATTGATCTATCTATTTATAACAGGAAAGGGAGGCAACAGCTGGAGGTACGAGCTGGCCTCTTTTCCTTAAAAATCTCTAAACATTTATTTATTCTAACAACTAAGATAACAGCCTATGCTATAAAAAGGTAAGTGTTGGTGATTGATCCAATCATGCTTCTAACTGCTTTGATCCTCTTTTGCTGCTCAGCTCCTGTTTTTCCATGTGTCCCTTTGGAGCCTGTAGTTGTCCTCTGAATGCCAACTTCTGCTTTTGTCATTTACTCCATCGTTAACTTATCCAAAATCGTTGGCTTAGTATTCCTAGATCCCTGGTGTTTGTTGGCAACTCCCTTAGGTAGCAACTCTATGTAGCGCCCCCTAAAATGGAACAAGGAGAGAAGGTAGCGCTTGTAGGAAGCACCACTGCATTGCATATCTGCACCAACATTTTTCCTCTGTTGCAATATTGAGTTGCACCTGTAGGTAGCGCCCCTATGTTGCGCCTGTGTGTAAAATTTCTCCCTGCTAAATATTATGTAGCGCATGTATGCCAATTCTACGCTCTATGAAATATTACGCAATGCCTTTACGCAACGCCACTTACACGTCTGCATACGGGTTTGGGTAGCTATACCAAAACATAGTGTCTTTGACTCTTGAACGTGTGCAGAGCAGTTTTTGTCCTTCTATGATGACAAAATCATTCTACTTAGGTTCCTTTACCACTGAGTGAAGCTATCACTTAGCAAAAGTTCAAAATTCATATAGCTAAATGCCTAGAATCCTGTATAGGTGGCAAGATAGTTCAAACAGAACCTGTGTACATGCACCTTTTTGACATAGAACCCATGGCAAGGGAGATGTTTCAAAGAGCAGGATTCCTCTCTTTCTTCCAGAACATGTAGAGAGGCCACCCAGAAGTAGCAAAACAATTTGCATTAAATTTTGATGGAAAGAAAACCAGAGTTGGAGATTTGGAATTTGAGGTAACTGAAGCCTCCATCTTAGCTGCAACTGGGATCCCCATTTCAGGTGAAAATTGGTTCAAGTCCATGGTATTGAGTTCACCCTTCGTTAAAGATCTCTTCAAGCCTGAATACCAAGCCAATGAGTTATCTAAGAGTATGCCAAGGAATCAGTTGATCGACCAGTTTGACAGAATGTTGAAAATCATACAGAGATATTTTAGTTGTGAAGGGAGATTTAACACCTTGTATCATTACCACGTAAGGTTGTTGTTATATTTTACTGGTAAGGTTCAGATGAATGTTCCTTATTACCTGCTGAGAAGTATAGGTAAAATGTCAAATAGGTTGCAAGCCAAATCTAAGGATGTGGATTCTAGTCTTTTCCACACTGGACTTATCAGGATGCTTGTCTCTAAAGAGTTGGGAAAGAAAGAGATTTCCTGGGAGTATTTTTTGGTTACTTCTCACTTCAAGCTGGACCCAACACCTACTCTCCAATTACAGATTGCAGGTCCTTCATCACCTACCAGTACTAAAGCAGGGATCAACAAGAAGAGAAAGGGCAGAGCCCCTGTTTCAGAGATCAATAAGTAGGTCAGCGAAGCTAAGGAGGAAGTTTGTCCTTCTCCACACAGAGATTTCTCACCACCACCTCCACTGGGGTTAGAAGAAGTTCCTTATTCTACCAAGGTGGCATCTAAAAAAGGGAAGAAGCTTATTTTTCCCTCTCCTCCTCTAGCAGTTGAAATTGACCTTTCATTAAGTCATCAATCCATAAGGAGGTTTTTCAAGAGCATCCTTTGCCAGAAGCCATTGTTCTAAAGAAGAAAAAAAAAAGCATTAAAAGGCCTATGGGGGAGAAATTTGAAACCCTTGCTTAGAGGAAGAGGAGAAAATATAGTTTGTAGTCTACTAAATACAATCAAGAAACCCCTGTACAAAAGGGAAAGGAGAAATATTCTAAAATACCCTTGCAAACGAAAGATGAAACCTTTGAGATAAGCATTGAGAAGCCTATGGTAAGAAAGGATGAAACCCTTATGCAGAGAGGGAAGAATAAAGGTAGAGTCAACAAGGAACCTGATGAGATAGACAAGACACTTCCCATGCAGGAGGAAGAGGGGTCTAAGGAGAAGCCCATTGAGACTGATCATGCCACTGTCCCTCCTGACAGCTAGACCTACAAAAGACTCATCAAGTAGCTTAGGGATGCAAGGAGAGAAATAGATCGTCTCAAAGAAAAATACAAGGTCCACTTGGCTCAGATGAATGAGCTCATGATTGGCTACAACCATACCCTAGACTTGGCAAGGTTCGAAGCGAGAAAGGTTATGCCTCTTCGTAAACATCTGAAGAATCTTTATAGACTGAATAGAGGCTTTCAGTATCAGAATAGGAAGATAAAGGAAGATCTTAGACACTTGCAATATGAGGTAGCTCAAAGAAATTTATAGGTGTTGGTAGAAGCTGCCATTGAAAATGATAAACTAGCAGCTAAGGAAATCTCAGCTACACCGAAGAAGCCTGCCATCACTAGGAAGAAGAAATTTGTTTAGCCAATTGAAGATACTCTTTCCACCAGAAAGAGTGCGAGGCTAAGTGTTAAAATGCCAAAGTAGCTGGTAGTGGTAAACCCCATTTTTCAGAATTGTTCCTTTATGGGAAGGTTAACTGATATGCACATACTAGTTTTTCCACCTATACAGGCTTCTAGGCATTTAGCTATATGAATTTTGAACTTTTGCTAAGTGCTAGCTTCACTCAGTGGTAAAGGCACCTAAGTAGAATGATTTTGTCATCATGGAAGGACACAAACTGCTCTGCACACGTTCAAGAGTCAAAGACGTTGTGTTTTGGCATAGCTACCCAAACCCGTATGCAGACGCAACATAAGTGGCACTGCATAAAGGCGTTGCATAATATTTCATAGAGCCAAAATTGGCATATAGGTGCTATGTAATATTTAGCAGGGAGCAAGTTTACACACAGGCGCAACACAGGGGCGCTACCTACAAGCGCTACTCAATATTGCAACAGAGGACAAATGTTGGCGTAGATATGCAACACAGTGGCGCTACCTACAGGTGCTACCTTCTCTCCTTGTTCCATTTTAGGGGGTGCTACATATAGTTGCTACCCAAGGGAGTTGCCAGCAAACACCAGGGATCTAGGAAGACTAAGACAGCAATTTTGGATAATTTAACGATGGAGTAAATAACAGAAGTAGTAGTTGGCATTCAGAGGACAACTATAGGCTCCAAAGGGACACATGGAAAAACAGGAGCTGAGCAACAAAAGAGCATCAAAGCAGTTAGAAGCATGATTGGATTAGTCACCAACACTTCCTTGTTTTATAGCATAGGTTGTTATCTTAGTTGTTAGAATAAATAAATGTTTAGATATTTTTAAGGAAAAGAGGCCAGCTCGTACCTCCAGTTGTTGCCTCCCTTTCTTGTTATAAATAGATAGATCAATTGCTTTAGCAGGTCGGATGGTTGAGCAAGGCTCCCTAAAATGTAATATTTTGGATAAGGTGATTGTGATCTAGTGTGTATTGGACTTAAGACTTTTTGACTAATAGAAATCGACTTCTATTTCAGACTATCTGCTTCTAATGATAAATTTTCATATTTGAATGCTTCATATGGATAACTGTGGTAATGATATGATGGATGTTTGATCATTTTATTGTCATGGTGTTTATTTAGCTCCTTAGTTTCTGATTTCAATAAGATCTTGTTTTGAGAAACTTTCTTCCTTAGGCTCTTGTGGACCTGATGTTTGCAGTATCCCTTACATTCCCCTCATTCAAGTCTTCTTTCTATCTACATTTACTCCCAAACTATTGGTTGAAGTTAGTCAAGACCTTATTTGTTGGTACACGTTAGCCCTGTTTCTGAGTTAGGATATTATCATTTCGAGTTTTTCCATTCGACCTTTCAAAAACACTCATACTTTCACACATAATTTGATGGGTAATGGGCTTACCTTCCTTGCAATCAGAAGGTGACTCCTAGTGCTAACAAGTCCAACAAACCTAAAATCCCAGTTTTGGCCAATCCTACTGCCCACTGGAGTGGTTGATAAGTTGGTTCCCTAAAGGGTCCTATACCCACATTCTATAGGTAGACTTGCTTCGCGAACTCTGGGAACTTGTCCGTGTCTGTTACATCATGGTCTGAGTACCTCAATTTCTCCACAAATCCTAACAAATATTTTGGTACATGTACCCCTTCTGGTATGCTCGAAAAAACAATTATTGCGATGGGTTGTCTGCGCGGTGACCTAGGTATCGTATGCTTGTCATTTCATTTTGGTGGCTAACTTGAGGTTCCAGCCTTCGTTGTTCATTCTTCAGCATACTCCTCTGGTCGACCAGTGACATCTTCCACTACTCTCTCCTGTGGTTGTTCCAACACGATTGTCTATGATTCTTCTGGTGCAGTCGTTTCTTCCTAGTTTGGAGCCATCTCGTTGACTCTCAGGGCTTCTATAGGGTTTTTTGGTTGCACTGGGTTTCCTACATCCTCATTCTATTGACCCTGTCCCTCTTCCAACATATCAATTTCCATGCCCGTTGGTACTGTATGTTGGGTTTCTTCCACCACGAGTGTCGGGCTTCCTAGTGTTGTATCCGGTGATGGGATTTCGTCCACATTGACGACTTCTAGCGACTGAGATGGTAGTTGTTCGCTTTCCTACGATTGTGATTATGCTTTGGTCCTAACTCTGGGTTGTCTGGTCATCTGGATCTGTTCTCCCTATTTAGCTGGTGCCATGGTGGTAAAAAATTGTCGTTTGCCGAGATCAGTAGGCTTTGCAACCTTTGCTCTCTGCTACATTTCCACGATTATGCCTTAATTGAACTGTCGATTCCTTTGTACTTTCCATTGATTTCCCTTGCTGTCTCTAGTTGGCACGATTAATGCAGCGTACCATCAGTCATTTTTGGCATTCAATTCCACTAACCTCTGTCACTTGGTGCTTCTTTTTCTGTTTCCACCTTTCTCACTTGTTTTCACTTTGAATGAATCATTGGCCCTGTCTCCCTCAGGATCGTATTGTCGAACATGCGTGATCCTTCTCCTTTCGGTGCACTATGCCCCTTTTGGTACCTTTTTCTATATATATATATATTATTTTTTTTTCTACTACACAGTGGCTTTCAAGTTGCGGGTGGTCGAATGTCATTTTATAGCTTCATTCAACTCCCATTGACCATCCCTCTGAGTTATGTGCCTCCCAAATCCTTCAACTGTACAGCTCCCCCATCTATGACATTTTTTACTTCATATGGTCCTAACCAATGCATTCTGAGTTTTCCCGGATGTTGAATGGATTTACTGTCATACACCAACACTAAGTCTCCTTCCTTGAAAGTTTTCCTCTTTATATGTTTGTCATGCCAAGATTTTTCCCTTTCTTTCTGAACATGTTGGTGAAACCCTGCTAGGATCCTATCTTCCTCCATGATCATCAGTTGACTCAACCTATCCTGTGTTGCGCCTCATTCTGTCATGTTCGTAATTGTTGCTACGCGCAGACTGGGTACCAAAAATTATAATGGCACCATTTCTTCTTGTCCACATACCAATATGAATGGCATGTGTCCTATCAACTTATTGCATGCGGTCTTCTATGCCCACAATACTGCTAGTATTTTTAGGTCCCAATCATCCCTATTAACATTACATATCTTTGTGAGTGCGTTTTCAAGGATTTTGTTAAAGGCTTCTATGATTCCATTCGCTTGCGGATGATATGGTGTACTCTTTTGATGATTAACTTCAAATTCCTCATTCATAGCCTTAATAGTGTTTTTAATGAAGTGAGTGCCTTGGTTGTTCATAAAAATCCTTGGGAAACCAAATCTAGTGATCACTTGCTCAAATAGAAAGTGTGTTGTTGTTTCCACGCTGCAATATTTGACTAGTGTTGCTTCTACCCATCTTGTCAGGCATTTTGTTGCCGTGATAATGTACCTTGCTCCTGTCCTCTTGGTTGGTGGGTTAATTGGTCCCACAAAATCTATTGCCCATTTTTTGAATACCTACAAAATTACCTGTGGTCATAAGGGCATCTCATCCCTTCTATTTGTTTTACCAACTCTCTGACATACATCGCATCTCTGGCGGTACTCCTTCAAGTCTCTGTGAACAGTCGGCCACCATAGTCCTGCGTGAAAAACCTTATGCACAGTAGCTTTTCCTGCGTAATGTCCTCCTGCTATTCCCTCATGGGATTCTTCTAAAATCCTTGGTCTTTCATTTTCTAGCACATATCTTCTCAAGATGTTATATGTGCCCATTTTGTATAAGTGTCCTACAATCAGTTGGTAATCTACAGCCCGGACTACCAGGTTTTTCTTTTGTGCGGTGTTATATTCTTGTGGTGTAGTCCCTCTACTCAAGTACTGGATGATGTCTGCAAAGTATTCATCGGCGATCTAGACTAAAAATAAATGTGCATCCAGAAAGTTGTCCTCTAAATTTGTAGGTTCCTCCCTGTTCATGACCCTTGATAGGTGGTCAGGTCCTACGTTCATCTTTCCTGGCTTCACTATGACTTCAAAGTCAAATTCTTGAAACAGTAGTAACCATCGATAGATTCTCCTCCCCAACACTGTCTTGTTGACTAGGTACTTAAGTGTTGAATGATCAGTGAACATATTAAAATGTTTTCCCAGTAAGTAGTGTCTAAACTTCTGAAGTGCATAGACCATAGCTACGCCTTTCCTCTCTATAGTGTTGTAGTTTTGTTCTTATTCTAACAGTTTTCTGCTTGCAAATGCTATAGCATAATCCAAATCTCTTGCTCCTGATTGCTCCAAAATAGCTCCAGGTGCTATGGTTGATGCATCTACATGTACGTGGACTGTCTTCTCCCAATCTGGAAATACTGGTATCGACGTGGTGACAATTTTTTCTTTCAGCGTATCCAGACCGTGTTGACAATCCTCATTCCACTAAAACTTTGTATCTTTCCTTAACAGTTTCTCCATTGGCGCGGTGATATGCCCGTACCCTTTGATAAATTCTATGTAGTATCCTGTGTGTCCCATGTCACTCTTAGTTGACGGACTATGTTTGGTGGTGGCAAGTTAATGATTACTGCAAATTTGGCAGGATCTACTAGTAAACCTTGCTTACATACTATATGGCCCAATAGTATCCCAAATGGTGTTCTGAATATGCACTTCTTGATGTTTAATGATATTTGGCATTGCCTGCATATTTCTAACATTAACCGCAAGACCTCTACATGGTCTTTCAATAGACTATAGATTGTCCAATCATCCAAGTATACTTCTAGAAACTGGTGGATAAACTCCTTGAATGCAGCTATGACTACTCTGGAAAATATTGTTGGTGCATTCTTCAGTCCAAATGGCATGACCGTGTACTGGTAGGATCCTCGTTCCGTCGCAAATGTGGTCTTGTATCTATCTTTCGGTGCTATCTTGATCTGATGGTATCCTAAAAATCCATCTGTGAATGAATAAACTTCCTGTCCTCCTACGTTCTCCAACACTTCATCCATGAAGGGTGTAGGGAATGGTTCATGTAGGAATGTGTCATTCAACTTCCTCAAGTCGAGGCATATTCTTATCCCACCTTGTTTTTTCTCCTGAACTACCAACGGACTTATCCATTTTGATTCTTCCACGGGTTCTTTGATTCCTGCTTCGAGCATCCTATCGATCTCAGCTTTAACTTTTTGCTTATAGATCGGATTTAGTTTGTATGGTTGTTGTTTGATCGATCTTGCCTCAGCTCTGAGTGGTATCTTCATTTCACCTAGCTCTCCTACTATGCCCTTCATTTCTATAAACATTGTGGGGAATAGGTCATTGTACTTGTGCAGTAACTCTATTATGCTTTCCACTGTTTTCTCATCCCAGTAGTCTCCAATGCTGGCCATTTTTGGATTCTCAATTGTCCCAATGTTGACTTTCTTCACCTTGATTGACACAAAAATTACTTTTGATTCTAGAGGTGGGCCTTCCACTTCTCTTTTGCCTTTCACTTCCTCGATCTAAATATCACACAGGTCATCTTCCTCTGGTACTTCTTCCTGCACATGGTAGCATGACAACAGTTCTTTCACTGTCTGTATGTTTCGTTGTTGTTCTTTTGTTATGAGATCAACTTCTGGTTCCTTAATCAATATCACCCCTCTTATTTGCTTAAGTGTTGCATCTATGTTGGGGTTCCCATGCTTGAATGAGAAAGTGATTGTAAATTTCTGTTGTAATATTGGCTAGCTTGTAGTTCCTCTGCGCAGTTCCTGGTTTGTATACCAGTTTTCTAGTATGCCCTCTAATGTGTGTACGAAATGATGAGGACATTCCTCTGGGGGTGTCATTTTCCACAACGCTCTGCACTTCTCCAAGTGTTTTGTTGGTGCCTCTTGTCCATCGTACTTATGTTGTTGGTTGTTTCTTTGTTATGCACCAAACTTGATGCATAGTAACCGCTTACATTGGTACCAATCCTTGATCATTTCCTTGTGTGCACCCCACCATCTTGCAGGTGTGGCCTTGAGTGCTATATTGAGTGCTAAGAGTCTCTGGTTTTCTAGCACTTCATCTTCGTAATGTGTCAAGAATGCTTCTAGTTCATTTACTCCATGAAATCTCGGTGGTTCTATTATCTTCGTACCTACCCATCTTACTGTGCAGTCTATTCTTGCGCATATTCTTGTGGAAACTTTGTGTAGCCTCTGTTTCCAGTTCTCTAAACCCGTATCTGAGTTCGATGCACATGAAGTAATGCTCCAACAACCAAGTATCCCATATGCAATTGGGTTTACATAATCCTCATCTCGCGCAGTTGTCCTATACAACTGGTTGATTTCCTCCACATCCAAGCAGGTAGGCTCCACAAACCTATCCCCTTCTGATGGGTCTAATGGCACAATGACCCTATATTCTCCTGACTCAAATGTCATTTTCCATGTTTTTAAGTTTATTATGGCTTGGTTATCAAACATCCAATCCAAGCTGAGCAATGTTGGATATGGTGTTGTGTCATCCACTATCTCAATCACTTCGAAGTCTGCTTTAGTGTGCACTCCATCCAGGTCTACTATCACTCCTTTTAGTTTTCCAATTGGGAGAACTTTGTGTTGGTTTGCTAGTTTCAGTTGAATGGGTGAATATCCTAATGTGGGCTCTCCCATACATGGCCATGTTTTCTTGGGTAATACATTGACTTCAGATCCTAGATCTAGTATGATATCCCCCATATTGAAATCTTTGATGTTGACATTCAACCTGAACTCCCTAATTGTTCTTCTCCTTGTATGTAGGTGATTGACTGTTTTTTGTTCTAGTTTTTCGTCGGTCTATATGCTACATATTTCTAATATATTTTGCAATATTTTGATAAAGGATGGATCATTCAATAGTTTTACACATGATTGCAAAAAACCTTTGATTGTACTTACTTGTCCCAACGGTTGCATTTCTTTAGTATGATCCAACGATGGAGGTATCTCGTACTCGGGTACTTCCTTCCTCTGCTACGTAGTTGAGGTCGACGTGGTGTCTTGCTTCAGAAAATTTTTTCTAGATTGCTTAAATGTTTCCTTCTTGTTTCACGCATAGAATTGTTTCCTTGGTTCGGCATTCTTCTTCACCCACTAATGTTGTACTGGCTCTTAACGAACTGCGTCATTTAATGTTTTAGTTCCTTTGCGCGTAACTATGTTGATGTTTCATCCTTCATCCCTTGCTTCTGCTGAAATCCATTAAACATTCTGATTGTTCTGATTCCTCTTTTTATGGATCTTCCCTAGAAACGTAGGACACTCTTCTATGTCATGATCCAATGCATGACAATACATACAAGTCATTGGTGGAAGTGGACATTCTCCTGCATAATGTTCTGGTTGTTGACAGTTGTGGCATAGCACTAGTCCTCTACCTCTTCCAAAGCCTCCTCTTGCTCGTCCTCCACCTCTATAACCATCTCGATCTCCTCACAGCACGTTATACTGAGGAACCTGGTTGTAGTGTGTGGTATTGTACGGAGGTCGCGTTGTGTTGTACTGTGGCTGTGCGGTACTATATGGTTGTTGCGCACTATTATACTACAGTTGTGCAGTGTTATATGGAGCTAGTACCTGATTAAACTGAGATGTGGCTTGCCCGGTCATCATTTCTTCCTGCACCCTATATGCATCTGATGTCCTCACTCTCATCAAGTCCATAGTTCTACAGTCTTTGTCATCATGGCCCACTGACTTGCAAAAGTTGCAATATGAACTCTTTGGGATTGTCTGGTATTTCTGCATCATTGGGCAGTGATATGGATCGTGCCCCGGTTTCTTACATATTTCGCACCATAGTCCCCTTGTTGGTAATGGATTTGGCATTCCTTCTTCCATGTACTACGCGAATGTTAGAAATTTGTTCTTATGGTGTCCTTCTGTCCTACATGTGGTACACCAAACGGCTTCTTGTTTGTCCTTACTTTTGTCCTAGTTTAGCTCGAACGTTAAGTTATTCAAATCCTCCTTAAGATATTTGATGGCTAGATATGTCTTCTGATATTGGTTTTCTTCTAGTTGTAAGGCTGCCTGCAGAGCCTCTACCTGTGTCTGAAACTTATGTTGTCGCAGTGGATATTTTAAGTGTGGTAATAGTGAATTGATGAACAGGTGCATGTGTTGCATATCTATCATGAGATATTTCAACTTTCTTTTCAGTTGCTTGAATCTCTAGTCAATATCCCATATGGATTCTCATGGTTTCTATCTAATTTCTATCATCTCTTTCATGTACTGATCCTCTGAACTTGGTTTCTGAAACTCATTTATCAACAATTTCTTGATATCCACAATTGTTCTAGTTGTTCCTGGTAGATTTTTTGTGGCTAAACTCATATACCAATCTAGTGCGTGATCCCTTAGTGTAATTGTTAGTTGTGCAAGTTTAGTTTCCTCGTTTGTGATCCATTTTGCTTCCTAGATCTTCTCACAGATAAACAGGTGCTTTTTCGGGTCCTCCGATGCTTCTCCTTTGAATTCTGGTAACCTGATGGTGGGATCGTGTCTTGCCACCCCGAATTTTGAACTACTACCTCCATGCGGTGTATATACTTGACTAATGCTTCCTGAACTGGCTCCTCCAGTTGTTGTTTCCTGTATAGATGTACTTCCTATTGTCTTCCTTCTCCTGAAATTCAGTTGTCTAAATGGTGGTGTGTTAGTCGTACATGGGTTGGTGGTTTCCACACTGACATTAATATGGATAGTATTTTCACCTTCTATTCCCACTCTTGGACCTCTCATCTTTCACTCATATGTTGCATGCAGGATTTCCTCAATCTGCTCCATAGCCCAGAGATCCTCTATCTCCTCTTCATCACTTGCCAATCCTTCCCTCATGGCTACGGCTCTCTTCTTGGTGTTCACCTTGTATTGGTAGGGTACTCCACTGTGCATCTTTCCAGTTGTCGCCATGATCCGCTTGATCTGGTCATCGTCCATCGTGATTGGGTCCAAGGGTTCCTCCTTCTTTCCTTTATCCAGTTCTCCTTCCATTTCTCCTCTTTATGTCATTGCTTCCCCCCTTCCCCCATGCACGCAGGGAAGTTTAGTTGTCTGATTCCATTGTCATTACACCTTTATTATAGAGCAATATCTTAATAGAAGTATACAATGATCTAATATACCTTCTTTGAGGCCCGCATAGAAACTCTTGCTCCACTGTTCTGTATGACTTCGCGGTATCGACTGCAAATTCTATTATAAATCCTACTACAATATTGTCAAGCCAAAAATATACTGCGCTGGTGAATTTGTTATTCACCTGTTGTAACTGCTCAATCTGAACTGGGGTCCACTCTAACTGTCGGATCCAGTTTCTTGTGTGGTTATCCTTCAACCCCAATATCCACTACTGCAATAAGTGTGGAAAATCACAGAAAAATACTTCATGTAGATCAGTAAACACATATTTCTCAAGATATTTGTGCGGTGTTACTCTAGGGTTTCTGTTATCTTTCTTCAAAAAACTCTAGCTCCTTTGTCTTCAGCCAACTTTCGATCTATGCTTTTATGGGATTCCACAGTCTCAACATCCCCTTCTAGAGACACATTCTTTGAACCTACCTTTTGCAGATCTTACCTTCTTTTAACAGATCCCATCTACTCAGTCCTATATTGTTCCAACCGAAAACAAAACCATTTGTTGGTTTAATATATCTCTGCATTATAATTTTAACATGATTGACTGAGGTTCAAGTCTACTGGGGTTCCAACAAAGCCTCTAAAACTATCGGCCCTCCTGGTAAACCAGAAGGCAATGCAGTACACAGAGTGCACTGCATAGTCTCACCTAAGATAGTCTTAATGGGTGACTGCAATACTCAAGTGTTTGTCGCCCGAGATTGAGTGGATATCTGAGAAGTGTGCACTGAGAGTTCTATTTCACTTATTAAAGCAATATATTGTCATGCATGTAATGTAATTAGCTCATTCATTCATCATACTAATATCTACTCATAAACAGTAAAAGAGACACAAGCATACATCACCTAGAACATGTTTTACCCTGGTTCACCCCCTTCTGGGATACGTCCACAAAGATCTGGCTCTTAAGCTCTTCTATTATGGTAGTTCCAAAACTACAGTGCCACACATTTTACAACTCATTCTCAGTCGGGTCGAGATCTATTATGAGGTGGACTAGATTGCACCAGGCTCCTCAGCCTGTGATCTAACCCTCGAGATCCACCCTTCTGGCCCTCTCTAACTCAACAGCTTACAAAATTAGATCGTATGGAAAAAGTATTACGACTAGTTATCAAAACAAGACTCTTCCTAAAAAACTCTCTATATCCTTCACCCCTCAATTACTACCTGGATATCTCTATATATACATTTTGGCTCTTCATCCATTACAATGTTATTACAAAAACCCTAACCCTAACGTCATTATGTATTTCATGCATGTGCACATGTTGCTCTTCCTTCTAGTTGTTGTTTTCCTCATGTATGCCTTTCTTCCCAAAATAGCCTTTCTTTCTGCTTTGGCCTGCTTCCAGCACTACCCGATAATATTGAGAAAAAAACCAAGTACCTTTGTAACTTATCAAATGTCATTTTGATCACAAGTTTTACACATTTTTAAAACTACGACCCAACACAATTGCTAACTATACAAACAAGTGTTTTGTATAAGCATTTAAACCATGATCCAAACATATGTATCTCTTTAAATCCATTCATTATCTTGAAGATATATATGCATTCATAAAATATCATAGGATGCTAGGAATCATTAAGTCGTTGACTTTAAATGACATATTTGAAGTGATGCCTCAAACTAGAACCGATACCATGCCAAAATGTTGAGAGAAATGCCATGCTAGAAATTTATCATTCCAGTGTTTTCTTCTAAGGGAACCCACCTATTATAGTTATTTTTAAATTTTTAAATGTATATAAGCTTCGCAACTCTTTGTGAGTTCTTATAGTAGGTGACGAATCATGATTCAACATATGTCAAAAATAGGGAAGGAGCATTAGACAACAGTCAATAGGTTTCTAGGAATTTTTGTGGCACTACTAGTTATGGATTGTGCTACCAAGGAAGACTAGGATTGGAGAAAGTGTTCGACATACATGGGTTTTTTTATGCATATTGGGCTAGATATATGGACCATAGAATATCTACAAGTGGGTATGTGTTTAACCTATTTGGAGGAGCAATCAGTTGGATGAGAAAAGGACAGGTTGTAGTGGCACTCTCAACTACATAAGTTGAATACATGGCAGCCATTCATGTAAGCAAAGAAGCAGCATGGTTACATAGATTGTGTTCAAGTATTGGGTTGGTACAACAAGAAATAAGATTAGATTGTGACAGTCAAAGTGAAATATTCCAAGCAAAGAATCCATATTATCATTCAAAGACAAAGAATATTATTGTTCAATATCACTTTGTGAGAGACATGGTTGAAGAAAAGAAGGTGTTGTTGGAGAAGGTTGACACTTTGAAGAATGTTGCAAATTCATTGGCAAAGTCTGTGAGCGCCAAGAAGTTCTCCTGGTGTAGTGAAACAATGGGCATTGTTGCCCTAGATTGTTGACTATGCAAATCATGTGATCCCTTATACGCAAAGAAAAAAACAAGTGGGAGAATGTTGGATATGTGTTATATTCTTTGCATGTGTATGTGGGGGGGTGCGTCGTATTTGATGACAAGGTTTGACGATCCCATCACCTAACTATTTTTAGTAGTTTTTTAAATTAATCCTGGACTAAGGGATTAGGGCTTGGGTAGATGTGGAATACCTAAAATATTGTATATATTGTATTGTGAATGGTGAAATTATTACAATGAAGAATTGAGAGGTGCAGTACCAAGGAAGGTTGGTTTTCTCTCGGTTAAGGGTTTTCGACATAAATCTATGTGTACTATGTGTATGAGCCATTGATTAATTTATGTTTTGCTTTAGAATCTGTATGCATTTCTTTACTTCACATGTTTAAAACTTACAATTCATGAGGTTGACCAAGCTGCCATTGAGAGATTGAATCAACATAAACCCTCAACAAAAGAGATTAGATGAAGGATTAGGGAGAGGGATTGGACAGCCTACCAAAGAAGGGGTAAACAAAATTCTCAACAACCCAAGACCCCCCAAGTCAGCAACCTAGTCAAGAAGTGTCTAAGGAGATTCTCAGAAGGAAGAAACCTATCTAACCCACATTGTTGGGTAAATTATATACAATAATTTAGGTTACGTTTAATGTCAATCCAAGGTTCGTAGGCTTGTGAGGTGCAAACACAATATGTGTAGGACCAAAGCTATATTATTCTATCCTAATTGTAAAATAACTAGAAACTCTTTGTGAAACCAATTGTTCTTCTTCAAGTTCTCTATTGGAATGATTGGGGCCCAGTCTAGCTACAGATGATAGCAATCATGTGCTGCACGAACACTATGTTTCCAACATCCAAATTAACTTGTTGAAGTGTCTTTTAAAGAGTTAACAATCTATGTTGGAAATAAACACACATGCATTTAATGGAATCAACTATCAAACACTAAAATATTCAGACTTAACATTGGACTATGGGACAAAAGTATTGAGTCTTCAGTCGTCCTCAAATAATGTTTGAGCACACAAAACAAACTGCAAAAAATAAATTACAGAAAATGAACTGCAGGAAAGTAAATCTACCTAAGAGTACTCTTTCTACACTATGCAATTCCAACACCAAACTTGCACTTGAAATAACAATGAAAGGATTCTCAAATACAGACACACACACACACACACACACACACACACAACCTTACTCAAGATCTTCTCTCGAACTAAGTACATCAAACATAATGAAGAAGCTTAACATAGAATGAAGTATGCAATAGGAATGGACTAAATTGCAGGTATATATATGACATAAGTGGATACTTGTGTAATGAATAGTAATAGGAGAAGAAGTGTTAACTATGTAGTTAAAAAGGTTGAAGATAAAATGTCTCTTGAAAGTATCAACCATATACAGAATTAAAGAAGAATGGGGATGGTGAGATGAATGCTCTTTGCAATGAGATATTCAATGTCAAATGCAAATCGTAATAAAAGTAAAGGAAAAGTAGAAACATTAACTTCTATGATTTGATTGGAGATCTATATCCATTAAATACAGTCAATTATACAAAAGCTAATGTGTTAAGTGAAGTGGAAGAGTGAGTTATTTGTGTGGACAATCAATGTAAGTATAATCTTGAATGTGCACTCATTAAACAATGAGTGATCTGATGAAAATAAAGAGGGTGATGTATGAGGAAAAGAAGGTGGCGATCTACTTCTTCAATTGACTAATTCTAATGTGTTGTCAAATATGGCAATCAAGGAGCACGTCTTACAAGGGAAAGAGGTGAATATGGAAGAGGAGGGTGTATGTTTATGCAGCAAATAAGATAACTCTATTTTTTTTATTTTCTTTTATAATTTTAATGAAATGAATGATATGCTAACTAATAAATTATTTTTGGGTTTTATTTTATAAATAATTAGAAACACTAATGATATATTTAATTCTTTGTTTTTACAATGAATGGACGGCATGAAAGAGGCGATTGAATGGGTGAATTAAATGGGAAAATGGATGGTGATGTGAGGAAATTTGTTTAACACATAACAAAGAATGCTTGGATAATGAACACACAAGAGTAATCATAGAAATGAGAATGGAATTCAATGCATAAGAAACAAACTATGATAATGTCTTGGTTGAGGTTGTGATATGAGTGTCGAATAGCATAAGCACACTGCAGAATTTAAATGAACATAATGAAAAATCAATGATTCAAAATGCAATAAAATTGAAAACGCTTGCATATAATTAATAAAAATGGGAACAAAAAGACATTACCCATATTGAGGGGCCCTTCCCAACCTAGGCAACATCTAAGAAACTAAGTCAGATATGAAGGACGCCCAGAACTTCAACAATGATCAATTCCTTATTAAATAAAAGATCAACACTTCAGATTACAAAATAATGCTCAATTCCTTCATATCATATTATTTTCCCCTTTCCCATTCTCTATGAGATTATATTTATACATCAATTCCACTAAGAAGAGATTAAATCAAATCCCAAACTCAGATTTCAAATTTCACAATTTTTGGAAACAAATCCCAAATTCTGGGTTTTGCACCAATCTGGGAAAATTCGTGTTAAAAATCCAAAAATAACTCTTAATACATTTATAATTTTGAAACAGTTCCCACTTTTACTCAATTTTCCACCTTATGGACAAAACCCATATTCTAGAATTTTTAGATTTGATCTCCTTTGCATGAAAACCGAAGTGGAAGTTGGCAGTTTGAAATTGTCTGTTAAATATGGTTGTAACATTAATTTTGTGCTAGAGGTCCACATGTGAAACCTGGGAGAATTATGACACACAAGTCAACATGTCAACATCGTTGTGGATAAAACCCATGTTCCTGATTTCCTTCTAGAAGTGTGCCAATATTCCAAGCTACAATATCAGGTACGGGAATAGCTATATTGGTGTAGGAATGTTGAATTGTAGTAATGGTATGGGAATGTTGATCATGCAAATCACACTTTATCAACCGTCATTAGTAAAACATGATATAATCATCTTTTAATCACTAAAATATAGAAAAGACAATGTATTAACTACACTGGATATAATGACGAATGATGGTGTTTAATTAGGGTGTATGGTGTGTATTAACAACGAAATGTAGGAAAAGGTGTAATAATGAATGTTTTTGTATAGCGAAAAACATGGCAAAAGTGGAGCTCAACACACATGAACTCAATATGGTGGATCAACTTCACAAACACCTAGTAATGAAATCGATATAGATTTGGATCTTTATCTTTCCATGTCTCATATCATTGTCCCTTTCATTGAGCTTATGAAGATTCCTTCTCTTAAAATGAAAATTGGAAGGGATTTGGGTTTTGTTAACACTAACAACGATCCTTCCCAAGATCAACATATAGTCCTTCAAACCACTAATAGAGGAGTTTTCAATGGGAAGCATTGACTAGGGCTTCAACCAATGCCATACCTCTAGGTTTTATGCAACATCTTGGATTGAAGACAACAAGATCATATAGAAATGTTTGTGCAATGGATGCTAGGGAGGTTAAGGCCTATGGTGTCATTAATAAATTACTTTTCTATCTGGTGGTTGAACTTGACATTAGAATTTTGATGGACATAGTGGTGATTGATGTGCCTAATTCATGGGGTATGTTATTATCAAGAAAATTTTCTCATGATTTAGGTGGTACTCTACAAATGGACTTGTCTTATGCTACCCTCCCTTCTTATGAGGGGAAACCCAGAAATGATCTTATGTAATGAAAGACTTAGAAAGTACCATGTGGAAGACCCAAGAGACCCATGAATGATTTTATTTGTATGGTGGATGATAATTTGGGAAACTATGCCATTCTCTCTCATTCTTTAGCCCTTCAATTTATAGAAGAAGAGACCCATGATCAAATATGGACTATGTATTTTGACAGGGATCAATATCAACTAGGGAATGGAGTTGTCATTGTCTTAATTTCACCCCAAGAAAATACCCTTAATTTTTCATATCGATTAGAGTTCAAGGCTACAAACAACATTGCCAAATATGAAGCTTTACTCTTAGGGGTTGAAATGGCCAAATACTTAGGAGTGAATATGTCAGAAGTCTTTGGTGACTCAGAACTTACTATCCTTCAAGTCAAAAATGTATACTCAATTAAGGATGATAAGTTAAAACTTACAAGGAAGAGATGGTGAAATTGATTGATAAATTATAATCTTTCTCCATCAAGTACATCCTAAGAAGTCTGAACGACTTGGAAAATGATCTAGTTATTCATGCTTCTTCTAGTCAAATTCTAGAAGCAACCACATCTGAAGGTATTACCACTGGCATACTATATAGACCATCTGTCCCAAATAGCCATGAGCATTGGGAGGTTTTCAAAGATTATAAGTACATAGAAATATTTTTGACCCATGAGGGTGATTTTACAAATAGGACGATTGATTGAGATGGTTTGGATGGGATATTTGAGGTTATTTAATTGGGAGATAAGATAAAATACCCAAAGGTTTGGTTCCTTTTGAACAAATTTTCGATAGACATGATATGTGTAAACGAAAGGTAGAACCCACCAAACCCGAGGAATATTTAGAAGTCAAAGTTGGATCTGATTGTGGTCCAAAGATTGTGAAAATTGGAAAGAGTACCTCTTAGAAGGAAAGTTTGGAAATTGAGAAGTTAATAAGGGAATATAGGGATGTATTCGCTTGTTCATATGATGACCTTAAGGCATACAAAGAAACAATCATAAAGCATACAATCCCTCTAAAAGAAGGTGTTAATCCTTTCTGGCAAAAGTTAAGGAAGATGAAACCCAAACTTCTATCCTTAGTCAAAAAGGAGTTGGAAAAGTTGTTGACTACTAGAATTATTGCTCCTACCAAACACTCATCTTGGTTAGCTAACATGGTCATAGTAAGGAAGAATCTCGGTGAGATTAGACTATGTGTATATTTCAGGAACAATAACCAATTATCTCTAAAATATAATTACCCCTTTCCAAATATGGAAAATATGTTACAACGAGTTACCAAGGAAAGTATGTTGTCTATGTTATATGGATTTTCTAGGTACAATCAGATCCTAGTCAAGGAGGAAAATAGGAGTAAGATTTCATTCATCACACCTTGGGGCACCTATGAGTACCTTATGATTCATTTTGGATTAATGAATGTTGGGTCTACCTTTTAGAGGGCTATGGATTATGCTTTCAAATATTTGATTGGAAAAATTATTGAGATCTACCAAGATGATTTGATGGTTTTCTCTAAGAATAGAAAAGATCATGTCCGACAATTAAGACAATTTTTTTGATAAATGCATAAAGTGAAAAATATCCTTGAATCCAAAGAAGTTGGTGTTTGGTGTTGGTGAAGGGAATTTGTTGGGTTGTATTATATATAATATTGGTGTGAAGATAGATTTAGCTAGGGAAGAAGCTATTTGAATTATTCCTCTGCCTCAAGACAAGAAGGTTGTCTAGTCATTCTTTGGAAAAATCAACTTCAACTAAATATTTATTCCTAACTTTGTTGAAAACACAAGCTCGTTTCCAATATGTTGAAGAAGGACCATGAATTCAAGTGGGATGACCACATTAGTGTCACTTTTCGATAAATTCAGCATTCTATAAGCATTGCACCAATACTGGTTAGCCCTGATTACTCTAGAGACTTTTTATTTTTTTCCTTTGCTTCAGAAGAAACAGTAGTTGGTGTCCTCCTACAAAACAAAATGGAAAATCAAGAGCATCCTATAGCATTCATGAGTTAGGTGCTTAGGGATTCAGAAATGAACTATAAAACTATGGGAAAACAAGCTTATGCCCTAGTTCAATCTCTAAAACATTTTTGACTTTATGTTGGTTACTCTAAGATCATTACCTATGTCCCTCACACTACTTTCAAGGATATCTTAACTCAACATTATTACCTTGGGACTCGTGGGAAGTGGGTGTCCAGAATACAAGAATATGACTTGGATATATGACCAACCAAAATGATAAAGGGTCAAGGCCTTGCCAAATTATTGGCTAAGAGAAATGAAAGAGCCTCAGGTATTAACGTTGTGTTGGATTACTTAGAGAGGAGTGAGTGGTACAGTTGACATCATTTATTACTTGAAAAATTTAACAAGTCTTGACCACTTGGTCAATCACCAGAGAAGAGATTTAAGGTCGAAATCCACGAAGTATTCCATAGTTCAAGGTGTCCTTGGTTGGAAAAATCCCAATGGTATTGTACTAAGGTTTGTTGATAACCAAGAATCCAATGACCTGATGAAAATTTTCCACAAGGGAATTTGTGGTGGACACCATGCTTCCCAGACTACCACACATGAGATACTTAGGGCAAGTCATTATTGACCTACAATATTCCATGATGTCCACCAGTTTATTAGGTCATGTCAACAATGTCAACTCTTTACAGGGAAACAACACCTTTCAGCTTTACCCCTTCATCATGTTATTGTACAGAGACATTTTTAGCAGTGGAGCCTAGATTTCATTAGTGAATTTAAAGATAACTACAACAATGGGTTTAGGTGGATCCTCACTACAACTGATTACTTCATGAGATGCGCCGAGGTGATTCTGACCAAAAGAGATATTGATAGTGTGGTGAAAGAGTTTATTAAAGATAAGATCATAACCAGACTTGTTGTCCCAACCAAAATCGCCATAGATAATTCAAAGGCATTCAGTTATGTTTAATTGTCGACATTTTGTTTCGAGTATGGCATTATCCTATCCCATTCGTCTAATTATTATCCACATGGAAATTTCCTTACTAAGTCAAGTAACAAAAATCTGATGGTCGTAGTCAAAAAGATAATGGGTGACAATAGAAAGAGATGAGATAGTAAACTAAAGAATGCTCTTTGGGTGGATAGGATAACCAAAAATAAGTCTACTAGACATGGTCCTTTTGAATTAGTATATGGGATGGATGTCACTTTTCCTATTCATTTGAATCTTCAAGTATACCACTTGCTTGACCTCTTCACTGATGACAAATAAGCCATGCAACAAAGGATTCATCAATTTGTCCAAATAGATGAAGAAAGAAGAAATTCCTTTGACCACGTAGTGGAGAAGCAAGAGAGAGTCAAGAGAGTGTTTGACAAGAAATCTAGATCAATATCTTTTGAACCAAGTGATATTGTGCTAATGTGGGATAAAAATAAAGAAAATCCTAGTAAACATGGAAAACTTGACTCCCTTTGGAGGGGGCATTTTATAATATAGAGTGTATCTATGACCAATTATTTCTATCTTAACCATCTTACCAATTTCCCCTTCAACTATTTTGGTAAGTCTCTTAATTTAAGATCTTTGATTTCTCCTAATTTTGGCAATGCTTCTTTTAATCTCTTAAACCTGATAAATAGTGTCCGATTATGGTTTGTAAATATTTTGATTTCCTCATATTTCATTTTCAACTCTTCCTTCGACATCATTGTCCTCCTTGCATTTGCTCATCTTTCCTTGCTTTCAATTCTTAGCCCCCTTCATTAAGGGTTTGCATCTTGGAAAAATTGTCACACTTATTTATAATATCCTCTTTTTATTCCTTCTATTCATATTTGATTTTCCACATATCATCTAGTACTATTACCACTATCCAATTATTTGAGAAGACATTTTCAAATTCCTTTGGAGTGTAGTTCCATTTGACAGATTTATCAATACTAGTCCATCATTCATGTGCTTCACCAAGGCGAGTGAAACTGTTAATTGAATCAATTTTCCCATTCTCCTTTTCAATAATCAATCATTCCCTAAATTCAATACCTTTTTTTGTGTTAAGTAAAAATTGGTATTGTCATCACTTCTTTCCTTGAATACTTGGGGTTTATTCAAATCTCTTAACTTCCAACTTCACTATATTCCACATATTTATCTCAAATTGTAAAAATCGTGTTATCACTATATTCTTATATATTTCTCTTTCCAATGGATTTTGAATCACCTCAATCGTACCTTCCATTCAAAAGTTATATCAATTTTAAGTTAACATACATTTTAAGCCCTTATTTGAGCCCTGTTTTGCAAGTCTACCCTGTAACTTATATTCATACAAAATTCATGTGCTAATAAGTCTAAAATTTTGGCATATATTAGCATAATATGTATTCTTTCCAATTCCATGTGTCCCACTCAAATTGGACTCTCAAGTAAAAATTTGTCATATTTTCCCACCATTAATGTTTTTAACCCTTATCTGGAGAGTGAAGTTGTATGAATTGTATATTTATCAATTTCACACTAATAACTGATATTTTTGGTGTCATGATATCCCATTGTTTCTTATTTCCATTGTCATTGATTTCACTTCATTTATACATCTAAATATCAATATATTCTCATTGTAGTGAACCTTACTACATTAACCAAGTTTCAAGACTAAACAAAAGCAATGACTTGTATGGACTGCCAATTTGAGAGTATTGTACCCTTGATGATAAAACTTGGACCAATCATAATTATTTTTTCCTCATTCCAACCCCTCAATTCTCTCTCTATTTCAAGTTACCTAAAAAAATTATAGATAAACTATACAAAGTATTGTTTTGAAGGTGACAACAAAGACACGACTACTTTAGTTCCAAATGCTATGAACACAATAATTAAAATAGAATAATAAATCAGCATACATACAATGCACACCATATATGGACATGGATCACAACCCCCGAAGTGATAATAGTGATGAGCTACATAACAATTCCTTATATATTAGGAGAATGACTTCCAAAGAACTCAAGTAAATGCATATATCCAAATCATAAGTCCATATATATATAATATGGCTATCTTAACCTCTATGCATACATATTCTCACTCATTGTACATGTAGATATCCTATTAGGCTTACCCCTATTACATATACATTTAACACAATATATACTCCCATTAGGGTCATAATAATGTGCATGAGGTTCTCTTGTAATATGAACTATATTGTGCATAAATGATGATGTTTGTATAGTTTTTAGCAAGAGGATCCAATTGTACTATGGCACCATGAAGATTTACACTTTTGTCATGTGTGCATGCATGTATTATAGAGGTAGAAGATGTAATTTATATCTAGAGAAGTGGCGGAGGATGTCTCTAAGGAGTTTAAGAGATGGAGGAGGTAGTCAAAAAACTTTTACATGCTTCATATTCTAGCAAGGGGATTTTGATGGAGGAGCATTGAACACCAATCATGGATAACCCAAGAAAATCTAACGAACACAAAGAATGCAGAAATTGAGAAATGGGCAATGAGTGCAAAGAAATATTGATGAAAATATTTCTAACAAATTTGGGAAACCAACAAATATCAAATCTTGCATGGGTATGGAAAGAAATAAATGCACCATTGATAGATATAACGAAATTGATGGGAACATTAAGAGAATTTGGAACGAGACCTCATGACAATTATTGTGGCATATCAACCTAGTACTCTGAGCCACGGGATGGTTAGCCACGATTAGGAATTTCAAATTTCATCCCATAGAGGTCATATACCCACAAGATCAACTAAATAAGCCTCCAAGGAAGGACCAAAGTTAAATAAATTGCATGCAAAATGAAAATAACAAGAATGCCATAGAATATGCCGGCATGGACTAACAAATTTCATGGCATTCTAGTGACCATATCCATAATTATGCACACACACACACACACACACACATCATGAAATAGCATACATTTCTATGAAAAAATAACATAAATTTTGCATACTCATAAACAACAATAAGAAACTTATATTTTAACTAAAGTCCAATAAACTAGTTACATAAGAGCAATTTTTTACTCAACCATAGTTATCCAGTGCAAATTCCACCCCCAATGTAGGTTATGAGGCCACCAGGGGCAAGCAACCAAGCTAAATGCTTCTACCTCTCTAAGCCTAACCCAACAACACGCATGCTCAACCAATCTTCTCACTATAGATCATTGCAATAATCTCATCCATCCATCAAATCACCAAGGAACTCCCTTCCACTCCCCACACCACAAAGAAAGATATTCCCTTTCTTTGCTCAATAATCCCTTAGGGATATATTTCCCTCCAAAGCTTTTCTATGTGGTAAAAAAGAGCCCAATCTATTGTATGATTTCATATAATTACCTACATGAATAATAGTTGGATCTCAAGTATCCAAAAAACAACAAATGCATGGTTAGTGATGGATTCCTCACTTGCATGGCCTCTATATTCACCTATAGCCATCTATATTTCATCCTGAGTCTATAATTTCCTCTTCATGGTGCTAATTTGGTCGATTT
>JZKD02S1154401.1:99046-117050 GCA_000966675.3 Picea glauca
CTCAAACAAATACTTCAAGCCATTATGATTAGTTCTAAGCTCAAATCTCTTGCCCATTAAATAGTGCATCTACATTCTCAAAGCATGCACTATTGTAGCAAGTTCCAAATGGTCAGTAGCATAGTTTTTCTCGTGTTATTTCAATTTTTATGATTCATAACATATTGAATGATTATTTCGTATGAGAACTCCACCAAGCTCCTTAATGCATGCATAACTGCATACAACAAAATATTTATTCAATTTTCAAAACTTAGGCATGAGTGAGAATCTTTTTCAATGGTTGAAATCTCTCCTCGTATTCTTATGTCCATTCAAACTTGATCACCTTATTCTACAAAGAATAAATTGGGTGTGTAATCTTTGAAAATGTCTCAATGAATCTTCTATACTAACGAACAAGACCCATGGAATATCTCACTTCTATTACATTCTTTGGAGCAGGCCAATTCATTATGGGCTCAATATTCTATAGATCCCTAGATATTCCTTCTTTTGAAATAATGTGACCCAAATAATCAATTTGTTTTTAATAAAAATCACATTTGCTTAGTTTTGCATACAACTTGTGCTCTCTTGGCACTTGCAAAAATATTCTCAAGCGATTCTCATGCTCTTCTTCATTCTTAGAATAAATCAATTTATCATCTAGAAAAACAAGCACAAACTTATCCAAGTACTAGCTAAAAACATTGTTCATAAGATACATGAATGTATTTGGTGCATTGGTGAGACCAAATGCACCGCCACAAATTTATAATGGCCATACCTTGTTCTAAAGGTTTTCAACTGAATGTTGTCTTCTTTAATTCTAACTTGATGATAACTAGAGCTCAAATAAATCTTTGAAAATACTTTTTCCCCTCTCATTTGGTCAAACAAGTCATTAATCCAAGGCAACGGATACTTTTTCATCACTATGACTGTATTCAATTGCCTATAATCAGTACATAGCTTAAGAGTTCCATCCTCCTTTTTCACAAATAACACTAGTGCTCCCCATGGAAAAACACTTGATTGAATATATATATTTTCTAGAAACTCTTGCAATTGTATTTTCAACTCCAATAGATTTGGGGCATGCATTCTATAAGGAACCTTGGACACTAGTGTAGATCTAGGTACAAGATCAATAGAGAAATCAATATCTATGTTTTCAAGTAGTTTGGGTACCTCATTAGGGAATACATCATTGAATTCTTGCAAGATATGATAGTATTCAAGTTTTGGATCTTTAGCCTATGCTAATTCCAAAACATGGGTTGCATACAATTGGCATCCCTTTCTAAGACACTTATTGAAATACAAGGCTGAAATATTCCTAACAGAGACTACTTTAGGAATGCCTCTTACTATCCTTGAGTTTCCATCTTCATCAATGCAATCAAAAATCTTGTTGTAGTAATCAATTTTAACTCAATGTGCTTCTAGCAAGTCCATACCAATCGGGACATCATAGGAACCAAGTGGAAAAGAATTCAAGTTTATCGATGTAAAGAGTCAATTTATCTATATTGGACATATCTTCACTAGTTCACTAACCTTTCTTTTGGTTCTAGTGGCTATCTAGACTAACCATGACTTAGTATGCTTGAACTTCTCAAGGGAAAAAATTTCAAAAACTTTAGGAGTAACATAATTACGACTAGATTCCAATCAATTAAAATGGAATTAACTTTCTTAGCAAGATTACCTTCAACTTCAACCACATCTTATTGGTGATCTTCTTAGTGTTCTTATAATGCATCATAGATCCTAGGAATAGTCTTACTACATCATCAACAATTGCAACCTCCTTAATGTTATGAAAATTCCTCACATTCTCCTTTAATGAAGACGATGTTTGAGCAAATTATCTTCTCCACATCCCCAATATTCAAAATAGGCTCCATTGGCCTCTTTACTACTACTCAATTGGATTAGCCCCACTTTGTGCTAGTGGATTCTACCAATTTTTATAATACAGAGGCTTGAACTTTTTTTTTGTCTAGTTTGGCTTCTCCTTCTTCCTTTCCTTCCAAGTCTCATGGAGTTATAGATTATTTTTACTATGAACATAACATTACTTATCATTTCTAATGGGCTCATCCATAGTTTGAGGCTCATTAAACTCAATTGTGTCTCTACAATATTGATGCAATCCACTTAAGAAACATTGGATATTTACCTTATCATCCTTGATGTTGGGGATTGGGTGTAACCTAGTATGAAACAAATAACAGAATCTGCAGATAATTGAAAAGAAGTAACTTCAGAAAAGATCATTGGTGTCTAAAGACACCATTACAACACTTAAGCACAGTGCATTGTGATCAAAACATCACAATGCATATTGGACATATTGTCTTTCATTACAAAACATTGTTATATATATGATAATGACCCATCGGGTCCTTTATTTATAGCCTCTAGATCTAACAAATTCCTTGAAATTGGGAAGATATTTTCCACATACAACCATCAATGATTGGATTTGACTCCATCAAATCCATGCTAGTTAGTCGGCTAGTCAAGTTAGCTTGACCTAACCATCCATGCATCGTAGTCGATTTCTTGGCTGGTCGATCCATTGATCAACTATCTTCAAATACTAGTTGATTGTCCTATTAACGAGCTAGTCGACTACTTGACCGGCTGATGTATAGTTCCATTTGATCACCTGACCAACTGTTTCTAGGTGTTGGTCAATCCCCCAACTAGCTGATTATATGAGAAGTGTGATTAACCATCTGAACCTAAGGTTCTGACACCTCCCCATCATCACATGGCTCTAAAAATTTAGGAGGTGAAATTAAGTCAGTAGGACAATCCCCCCATAATTGCATCTTCCCAAAGCCCAAGCATAGTACAGAGCTTGATAAACTTAGCTTCAGAGAAGGGTTTAGTAAATATATCAACAATATGATCATCTGTGTTGCAATAGAAAAGAGTGACAACCTTTTCCTGAACTAATTGTCACAGATAGTGAGTATGTAGTTCAACATGCTTCATTTTATTGTGAGCAACAATATTGTTAGCAACTTGAATTGCACTATGATTACCACAATAGAGTGTAGTCGAGGTATGTATAGGAAACCAAAGCTCACCTAAGAGTTGAAAAATCCAAACTACCTTTATTCTTGCATTAAAAATGCCACGATACTCTACTTATGTAATCGATAGAGAGACTACCTTCTGTTTTTTTCAGGACCAAACCAACGGTCCAATGCTAAAGTGAAACACATAGCCAAAGGTAGAATTTGGATCATCATTGTTGCTTGCCCAATCGGATTCGGTGAAGCTAACTAACGAATTTGAACTTCAAAAATAATTGATATCAAGATGAGTGGTATCCTTGAGAGAACAAGCAACCATTTTGATATCTTTCTAGTGGCTTTCTCTAGGATCCTGCATAAAACAAGAAACCACACTAACAACAAAAATAAATGTTAGGTTGATTGTAAGTGAGATAAATAATACTATTGACCAGTTGTCAATAGAGTGTAGCATCGAATTTGGGAGACTGACAAGTATTACTCATCTTAACTCTATACTGAAAAGGAGTAGCATTGGGCTTATAGTCTGCCATCTTAAAATGTGTCAAGAGATCCATTACATATCTAGATTGAGAAATGAATAACCCATCAGACAGTGGTAGTACTTGAAGACCCAAAAAATAGTCAAAAATACCAAGATCTTTCATATCAAAGGATTTAACAATTTGTTTCTTCAATCTAAGAATGAGAACAATGTTATTGTTAGTTATGACAAGGTCATCAACATCTACAATAATAATCAGAATATTTCCATGAGTATGGAGTACATATAAAATGTGATCAGATTCACAATGTTTGAAACCAAGATGGAGAAAGAAACTGTTGATTTTAGCATACCAAGCTCTGGGATCTTGCTTCAAACCATAAAGAGACTTATGAAGTCAACAAACAAGGTTAGAATATGTCACCAAACCAGGAGGTTGTTCCATGAAAATTTCTTCAGATAGGTAGCCATGAATAAAGGCACTTTTCACATCCATTTGATGGATCTTCCATCCAAAACGAGCAACAAGGGAAAGAATCAGTCGAATAGAATTCATCTTTGCAATAGGGGCAAAGGTATTAGTGTAGTTAATCCCTTCTTGTTGAGAAAATCCTTTTGCAACCAAGCAAGATTTATAAAATTCAACAACACCTTCAAAGGTAAATTTGGTCTTGTAGTCCCATCAACATTTCACAATGTTCTTCCTTGGGGATCGAGGAACTAAATCCCAAGTATGATTCTTCGGAAGAGAATCCATTATTGTATGCATAGCCTGCTCCCATTCAGGTTTTCCTTGTGCATTTGAGTAGGTAACAAGATCACAAGTTTCAAGAACATCAGTCGTCGAAGCAACTCTGGCATGTTGCTTCTTACTGCAAGTTTGTTGGCTTGAAGAGATATCACCAACATCAGGACCAATAGCTTCAATCATCTTAGCATCCCATTTAGGTAGGTGGGAAAAGGGTGAACCAATATCCACTACAGAAGGTCGATCAAAAGAAGAAACAATTTCAATTGAAGGAGATGATGGACAAGTCAGAATAAAAATTGACTCACCAGTCAACCCGGGAACAGAGGTCAACGGCCCAGTCAAAACAAGAATAGAATTTGATTATCTAGTTTAAGGATTGAAAAATAGAACATGAGAACCATTGTCGGAAACAACATCAAAGGGACCATTCTGTAGAAAACCAAAGGAATCATTCAACAACTTAATGCTTGAAGACTTATCATCAAACCACACATTTATTTTGACATTGATCTGGCATTTGACAAGGTCAAAGAGTCAATAGGCTTTAAAATCTTCAAAGTACCCCATCATGATGAAAACATGACTCTTTGCATCCAATTTCTTCCTACAATCATATGGAATATGAGCCCAGGAAACACATCCAAATATGAGGAGGTAGCCGACAGAGGGATTTCTTCTACACCATCATTTGACTAGAGTCACATAATTGACAACTTGAGTTGAAATATGATTCGGGAGAAAGTTTTCACAGTAAACAACTTCAGCCTAGAAGCAAGGAGGTAAACATTTGGCTTGCAAAAGACATCTATCCATTTTGACTAATGTTCACTTCTTGAATTATGCAACATCGTTCTGTTGAAGAGTATGAGGGACTGAATGCTACCAATCAATACCAAATCAAAGAAGGTATTCTTCAAAATGGAAATTCAACTACTCACCACCATTGTTTGATCTCAAACATTTGACAAGTCTACCACATTTCTTTTTAGTAAAAACCCTAAATTCCTTGAACTTTTCAAAGACACAATTCTTGTTTTTTAGGAAATAAACCCAAGTGAATCAAGAGAGATCATCCATAAAGGTCAAAATGCACCTAGCACCTACTAAGGAAGGTAGATTGATGCAATACAGATCATTGTGAACCAGCTCCAGGAGGTTTTTTTCTCACCACACTTTCTTGGAGTCAAAATATGTTTGATGATGCTTACCCAGCACACATCCTCTACAGACTCCATCAAGGGGAAAAACTTTGGGTAGACTAATAACCATATTTTGTGTCACCATCAACTACAAGCTTCAAAATTTTAGGTATCTAGTCGTTCATGCCAAATTCAACTTTGTTCATTAGTGTGAGCAATAATAATAGTCAGTTCAAAGTTAGGTCAATTCGAGTCACAAGACTTGTATAAATCATCCTTTGGGCCGAGACTCGAGAAACCCTCCAGTGACAATCGACTCACCATTTTTTAGATCTTGTACAAAGAACTAATATGGAAAAAACTCCACATATCTTACCTATTTGTGTTAATTGAGAAACTAAGAGAAAATTTTCATTGATATTTGAAACACGATAGACATCAACAATCCTTCCATGTTGACAGTGAACATCACCATGACTAACAATGTCGAGATCAAAGTCATTAACAACATAGATCTTTCGCTTCACAACTTTATTTAAGGGCATGAACAAGGAAGCATCCTTAGCCATATGGTGGATGTATCTAGGGTTGAAAACCCATTCATTTTGTGTGGAATGAGAAAGCAATGCTTGAGAATTCTCGACTTGGAAGGTGAAATTATCAGCAAGTCGATGAACAATTGACACGTCTCCTTGAATTTGCTTGACCTTCTCCTCTAAATCATCTCTCTTCTTGTAGATGAATTTATCCACATGTCCAGTCTTTCCTGGTACTAACATGTCTTATTCTTTCGATTCTCATGAGGTTCATCGGTACTCCATTTAGTTTTCTAGTTAAGGCATTTTGGTCTGTGTATAGTGGTATCAAACCATCCTCTTTATTTATGATTCACCTTGCCCTTTCCCTTGATCAAAGGAGCTTGATGTTTTCCACCAAGATTACCTTCATCGAGTAGTCTATGTTGATTGTTAATTAGTAAGCCACAGAAAACATCAAAGGCATAATCTTTACCATCTTCCTTGCA
The DNA here is from genome assembly GCA_000966675.3 of Picea glauca. Taxonomy (NCBI): domain Eukaryota; kingdom Viridiplantae; phylum Streptophyta; class Pinopsida; order Pinales; family Pinaceae; genus Picea; species Picea glauca. The sequence continues at coordinate 105,480 of JZKD02S1154401.1, forward strand.
TGCCTGCTAGTTGGTTCTGAATGTCAAAATGAAGATGTTGAATGGTATTCTCAGATTCATCAGGACCAACTCGATGAGTTGTCCATATTTCTTTTGATAATTCTTTCCACATTCATCCAATTTCAACTACAGCTCCTTCACACGTGCCAAATAGTCCTCAATTCTTAATCCAAGAGGATCTAAAAGGGAAAAAATTCAAAGTCCTAAAATCTCAACAAAAACAATGCCAAAAAATTCAAAGTCCTAAAATCTCAACAAAAACAATGCCAAGTTGAAGTGTTGGTTGCAAACTTTTCAACAGCGCAAACGACACCTCAAACGGAGTTCGAACGAAGAAGTTATGGCGAGTCAAAGTTTTGGTCAACCTAGTCAAAGTCAACTGGGTGACATCAGCATCAATATTGTTGACGTCAGTAGCTTACTATGAAAATATGGCGTCAGCATGATGTCATGTTGATGTGGAACCCCCAGGTGTCACCATGTGGCATGCTGATTTGGCATTTTTGGGGGCCACATGGGCCAATTGGTGAGTGACAAGTGACACCCCTAGGTGATGCCATGTGGCACCACCTAGAGGCCTCCACATGGCCTCCTTACAACAGGAAAACTGGCAGCTGACTGGGAAAATTTGGTGAATCATAGGATTTCATGTGGCCCAATTCTTGGGCACCACGTGGCACCCCTGAAATGCCCAAAGAGGACCCGAGACCAAACAAAAAACTTATATATAGGTCAGGCTAACCAATGACTCGACTAGCCAGCAGCCCCATATCTCAGCGTATCCACCAAAATCCAGTGGCATGTATCGTAATCCGAAAACACATTAAATAAGGGCATATCCCATGGAGACCGTGCATGGGTCTTGTCACTTTTCGAAGTCGGCGCCAAAGTTAGTGGGAGTTGGAACATAATGTTAAGATTTGGCAATGGTTATGTATACAGGCCGAACCATATATTCAGCTCCACCATATTTAAATTAAAGTTACAACAGATGTGTAAAAAGGGGGTCCATGGGGATTGACCCCCGGACCTACCCAAAAATATCCTTTTATTATACTACGTCAACCAGTCAGGCCAAACAACCCCATTGAATTGAATGCCCACGAGAATTTTTTTAAATTCAACCCTTTTCCAAAGCTTGGGGTCCATGCCCAAGGACAGTCTGGGCACAATTTTTAATGTAGGTTTGAGTACTAATTATAGACTGTTGGCGCGCTTTATGAGGCGAAGAGCCCAGGAGGGGACTGGGATGAGTAGTGTCAGAATTTCATGATTTGACAGTCATTTCTACACATTTTCTCACCACAAGTTCACCGGTGATGTTCGTTTTTGCATCTAGGCAATAGATCAGAAGGAAATTTTTCAGACTTGAGGTATAATGATGTATTTATGCCAATTTTAATCGCTAAGATAATATAAAGCCTCTCCACTTCGAAGCAAGCCTGAAAACGTAGTCCATTCTTGGGACGAACTTCATTATCATGTCTTGTGTTCTTTCTCTTCTTCTCATATTTTCTCCATATGTATGTCCTATTTAATGATGTTGTAAATAAGCTTTCATTTACACTCTTCAATGTAATTCTTTTAATAAGTCACCGAATGAAAAGATCCCATATCATGTTGGTATCAAAGCAGTCTTCTTTGAATTGAATTGCAAGTGTGAATGCTTAGCAGGGCCAAGCTCAAATCAGATGAAGGAAAATGTAAGACTTTCAACCCAGAGATTGGACGTGCAACTCAAGGAAGGAAAATGGATGATGAAGAGAGGTGTGCCAAGCATGAGAACAATTTCCACAAGATCTTCTATCGGATGTTATACATGGTAGAAAAATTGTATGCATATTATGAAGAGAGAGTGGTGAAGAAGGAGAAGAAGAAGAAGAAGAAGAAGAAAGCTAAAGGACAGGATAATGCTTTTGTAAACCATGGAAGTGGAGGAGGTCCTCCTAAGCCTCCATAAACATCTTCAAGTTCAAGCTCTTCCTCCTCTTCCTCTCATTATCATCATTCTCACCATTCTCATCATTCTAGTTTTCATTCAAGTACTTCTAAAAATCCATTGTTGAAACCAGATGTGAAATTTAATTTTCCCATGCTTAATGGAGAAGCTAATGCAGACAAGCTTAATAATTGGATCAGACAAATCAAAGTTTATTGTCGTGTACAGCAGACCAAAGAAGAAGAGGTGAATATTTGGTTGGCTTCTCTTCGGCTGGAAGGCACAACCCTTGTATGGTGGGAGAGCAAACTACAGAAAGGTAGCAAACATAATGGTAAATTCCTTTCTTCCTAGTCTGGATTTACATCAGCGTTGAAAAAGCAATTTTATACACTGGGTTATGTTCAAAAGGCCATGATGGAGTGGAAAAATTTAAGGCAAGGTAAAGGTCAGAATGTTCAAATTTTCACAGAGGAATTAAGGAGACAAGCATTTGCAATAAATATTCCTTTATATTCTCATGAAACTTTGATGAAGTATATCAGTGCACTTCACTGTTACATTCGACATACATTGTTATTAGTTAACCCCACAAACTTAGATGAAGTGTGTGTGAAAGAAACTCACCTTGAAAGCAGGGGAAAGAATGTACAGGAAGACCACCCAAAGAAATTTTCCAAGTTCCAGAACAACAAGTTCAAAGGGGAAAAAAAAGGACAAGAAGGCAGCAACAACAAAGAAAGAGGAAGGAAAGCCCTCTTGCACACATTGCAATAAATATGGGCATGATGACAAGCACTGCTGGAAGCTACATGCAGATATGAAGCCTAAGAGATTTGGTGGCAAAGGGAAACTGAAAATGGTTGCAACAACACAACAAGACTTTGGTTCTAATTTAGGTGATGAGATGAGGATTACAATCGTTGGAGTACAAGGTAAAAATCCATTTCATGTTGGTTCAAGTTCCACAAATACATCTCATGATCATGAAAGAAGAAGAAGTAAATTATTTCATATTAGAGTTGTATCTAAAAAAAAAAAATATTGACGCTCTATTTGATCTGGGTTCTCAAGTGAATTTGATCTCAGAAGTTATTGTTAAAAGTTTGGCCTAGAAACAAAATCTCCTGTTATGACCCAAGGGGGGCATATATATGGCTAAATGTATATGATATGACCCCAATGGGGGGGAATATATGGGCCTAAATGTACATGTAATGTGTAAATACATATGTAATAGGGTCAGCCTAGTGATAAAGGGGCCTCATGTGCAAGTGTGAATAGTTATATATAAGAGATCATGTATTCATTATTGATAGTGAATTGTGAAGTATGAATGGTATTGAGTTATTTAGAGGGGGTTCCCCTATTATTTAAGGATTTATTGTGTAACTTAAATATATTGGAGTTGCGATCCACGTCGACATTCTATACATGGTGTGTACTTCTATAATTTTATGATATTTTGAGTATTTGGATCAAAACATTTGGTATCAGAGCTCAAGGTCTTGGGGTTTCGTTGCTACATCTGAGACACCTTGGAATTTTCGCTATAACTTTTTTTCTAAGGTGTTTCCAAAGGAAACCCTTGGGATATATTTAGTAGATGGATCAAGGTAGGTGGGGTTCACAGTTCAGCTCATGTGGCCTTACACTTTCGGAGATATAGCCGATGTAAGATAGGGCTATGGAATCATCCTGAATTTAATCATATCGGATTTGTCGCTATAAATATTTTTATGTAACGTTTCAGACCTTGAAATATGGAGGTTCTTTATATAAATTATCCAAGTATCTGTGATAAAAATTTCAGCTTCTGGGTCATCTTACATTTGTAGATACACCCTATGGAAGATAGGGTATCTGACTAGTCCTATTGATAAGTCTCGAGCAGGTGTTCTGGGTAAAACAATCATAAATTATTCATAGAGTATCAAAATTGAGTGAGACTAGTTTCATTGGATAGTGAACAGTCTAAATTATTTCAGGTACAATTTTCAGAATTTTATATCAATTATTTTGTGTGGGGCACTCTATACAAGTGAGATCTCCTGGAAAGGCCAAAAATAAGCAAGGTGCGGGAAAGTTACCATAACTTCCACTTGGCACATCCAATTTTGGTCATACATATGGCATTGCAGAGAAGAAAGTTCATAGTACTACATGTCACAATTTCATACTAAGAAGGTCCAGAATTGCAAAGATACATCAGAAGTAAGGTCGGCCAAGAGGACAAGCTCCAAACCAGGGTTTCAAAGGTATGTTCACTTAAAACTATCATAACTTTTGATTGGAATGTCTGATTGAGATAATTAAAAATCCATTGGAAAGATAAAACATAGAAGAGCATATTGGAACAAGTATTAAAACTATTTGAGATATTTATCCTTAATATATTGAGGTTTTTATTTGAGGGTTGGGATTAGACTTCAATTAAGAATCAATGGAAGTACCTAAATGTAAAGGAGATGAAGATAAAGATGAAATCAATCCTATGGAATGGTTGATGTTGGTAAAAGAATATAATATGACTCCTAGGAAAGAAATATATTATTTTTTGGTGAAGCTTGGAAGTGGTGGATGAGTGTTGATCAAAATACTAGATGGCACTGCACATGGGAAGAATTTGAAAAACTCTTCTCAGATAAATGGATTAGGGATACAAAAATGGAGGAAATGTATAGAATTCAAGATGAATTAAAAGAAGAAAAGGAAGAGATTAATAAGAATGGTGAGGAGCTATCTAAGATAATATCCCTTAATGAATCACTCATTGAGGTTAAGAACCTAAAGCAAGAAAAGACTAGCAAAGACAAGTGGGAAAAAGATGAATCAAGAGAAGATTTGAAAAATAAAGATGAAGAGATATGTAGATTACGAATCCATAGTAAAAAACTATTGGATGAGGTTAAGAGATTGAAATAAGAAAAGAAGAATTGTCAAAATAAAGAAGAAAGAAGAATCTTGGATGAAGAATCTACCAAAACATTGCAAGAGGAAATTTGCAAGAAGGTTGAGGAATCCTTAAATACAGATGAGGTAAAGTCATAAATGCAAGCCAAAATTGAAGATGGACGTCAGGATTTGTTAGATGAGATCACATTGAAGCTTCAAAAGGGGAAATAAGACAAGATTCAAGAAGCTCAACAGAAGATACTTGAAGAACTTGAAATCCATCTAGAGGATGTACATGCCAAATATGATGGTATTATCTCAAAGGCTAAAGTAATCAAAGACCAAGCAAAGATGATCGAGGATTTCATTGTCACTGAAAAGAAGATAGATGAAATGCATGTGTAGAGTGAAGGAAGACCACCAAATGTGAAACCGTATCGACATCATCATTACCAAGAAACATTTCAGAGAAGACAAGAAGGACAATATCAACATTATGAAGGAAGAAGATGAAATACTTGTCAATATTCATGGAACAAGGGATCACCAAACCTCTCAACAAGCTATTATTAGAGACCAACAATGACTACAAATTGGAGAAGCTTCAACAAAAATACATGGAATCAAAGGAAAGAAAGTATTCAACAATTGGACACCAAGGATTAAGACCGAAATGAATTGATTTTGGATGGATAGATCATCAACAATGGAATGAAGAAAGCAGGAACATAAAAAAAATCATATTACTTGGTTTCATCACATGTGAAGCCTTTAAATGAAAAGCTTTGAGGACAAATCTTTTTGAAGGAGGGTACTATGTTATGACCCAAGGGGGAATATTAATGGCTAAATGTATATGATATGACCTCAAGGGGGGGCATATATGGGCCTAAATGTACATGTAATGTGTAAATACATATGTAATAGGGTCGGCCTAATGATAGATGGGCTTCATGTGCAAGTGTGAATAGATATATATAAGAGATCATGTATTCATTATTGACAGTGAATTGTGAAGTATGAATGGTATTGGGTTATTTGGAGGGGGTTCCCCTATTCTTTAAGGAGTTATTGTGTAACTTATCTATATTGGAGTTGTGCTCCACGTTGACATTTTGTACATGGTGTGTACTTCTGTAATTTTATGATAATTTGAGTATTTGGATCATAACACATCCTAAGTCATACCCTCTTGGTTGGGTAACTGACAATGCAAAATTAAATGTCACCAAGCAGTGTAGGGTTAGATTTGTCATTGCTCAAAGTTGATAGATGAGGTTGATTTAGATGTTGTCCCACTTGATATATGTGGCATAGTTCTAGGAAGACCATATCTTTGTGATAAGAATGCAATCTTCTTCAGAAATGAGAACAAATACCATCTCACAAAGGATGAAGTTGAATACATTGTAAGAGCTCACAATATGAAAACAAATACAACTCTTGTTAGTGTAGGATAGATTAAAAGACTCATAAACACTAATAAGAAATATGTACTCATGGTTGTGAGGGCAAAAGATGTTGAGGCATCTGATGCTTTCCAAGGATGTGATCCCTATCACAAATATGAAATGATTGATGTTATATATAACTATGATGAAATCTTTCAAAAACCAGGTGAATTGCCTCCCAAGAGGGAGATTCAGCATGAAATACATCTTCAACAAGAAGTCCCTCTTTCAAATGTGGGCATGTACACGATTTCAGCTGTGGAAATGGAAAAAATCAAGAAGCAGGTGCAGGACTTACTGGACCAAGAGGTCATCCAACCTAGCTCATCTCCTTATGGTTCTCTAATCGCGTTGGTACCAAGGAAGGATGGCACATGGTGAATGTGTGTTGATTATCGGTATCTCAACAAGATCATCATAAATAATCGCTACCCCTTGCCTCAGATAGATGACTTGTTGGATCAGCTAAAGAATGTAGTGTACTTCACCAAGTTGGATTTGAGGAGTGGCTACCACCGGGTTAGAATTGCAAAAGGCGACACATGGAAGACTTCCTTCAAAACAAAAAAGGGTCTTTTTTAATGGCTTGTGATGCCATTCGGGCTTTGTAATTCTCCAACAATATTCATGCGAGTCGTGAATGATATTTTTGGGCATTTCATTGATGACTTTGTGATTGTATACTTAGATGACATTCTTGTATTTAGTAGGACTTGGAATGAACATGTAATGCATGTAAAGAGAGTATCGGATGTCCTTAAAAAGGAAAAGTTGTATGTAAAATTATCAAAGTGTGGCTTTGGAAAGACCTCATTAGTTTACCTGGGTCATATTGTGAGAGGTGGTCAATTAAAGATAGATCCATCCAAAGTTGAAGTTATTGTAAATTGGCCTAAGCTAACATCAACTATAGAGGTTAGAAGTTTCTTAGGGGAAGTTTTGTACTTGAGAAAGTTCATTTGCATCTCCTTTGCATGCTTTAAATAGTGTGAAACAAGCCTTACAATGGGGAGGAAGAAAACATAATGCCTTCGATACTTTGAAGAGAAAGATCAGCACTGCACCAGTGCTATATCTACCTGACCTACAAAAACCATTTGAAATCGAGACTGATGCCAATGCCTATGCCATGGGAGTAGTCCTGATGCAACAACATGATCCCATTTGTTTTCATTCTGAAACTTTTTCTAAAGTTGTTTGTAGCTATCCTACATATGACAAAGAATTGTATGCATTGATACAAAGCGTGAATAAATGGAAACACTACTTGATGGGAAAGGAAACGATCATACACACTGATCACCAACCCTTGCAGTATCTCCAGTCACAGACAAAGTTGCAACAATCAAGACATTACAGGTGGATGGTATTCTTACAACAGTTCCATCTAGTTATCCTATACAAGAAGGGTACAAGCAACAAAGTTCTAGATATGCTTTCTAGACCTCCTATTTTTGCGTCCATTGCTTTAAAAAATGATTCCTTAGCTCATGATAGTTATATTGAACAATATTTTAATGATGAAGTTTTCAAGGATGTATATGAGAGGCTAACCCATGGTTCGCAGGTGGAGAATTTTTATGTGTAGGATAAACTACTCTACCATATGGGAAAGCTTTGTATTCCAACTAACGAGAGAGTACATGTAATCAGGGAAGCACACACTTCCCATGTATCTAGGCATTTTGGGGTAGGTATGACTATGGAACACTTGCAAAGGTTTTTCTACTAGCCTCTAATGAAAGAAATTGTAACCAAATATGTAAAGGGGTGCATGTTGTACTCAACTTGTAAGCCTACTAATAGAAAATTGGGGTTGTACATGCCACTTCTTGCTCCCTCTCATCCTTGGGAGAGTATTTCCATGGATTTTGTAGGGGGGTTGCCTGTGTCAAAAAGGGGTCATGACTACTTGCATGTGGTAGTGGATAGGTTTATCAAGATGTGTGTCTTGATGCCATGTAAAAAGCATATCATTGTTGAGTAAACTGCTCATATTTTCTTTCAGCATGTATGGTTCCAATTTGAACTTCCCATATCCATTATCTCAGATCGTGACACTTGATTCCTTGGAGAGTTTTGGACAAGATTGTAGAGAATGATGGACACCAAGATGAAGAGAATCATTTCTTTCCATCCACAAACCGACATCCAAACAGAGGTTGTAAACAGTACAGTGGTTCATTTACTTCGAGGCTATTGCAGCAAACATCCCAAGTTGTGGGATGATCAGATACAGTATGTGTAACATGCATACAACCAATCCTTGCACTCTTCTAGGTAGAGTTCACCATTCGAGACATGTTTTGGGTATTTACATAAGGCTCCCTTGGACTTGACTTTTGGAAAAGATGTCGACTCAAGCAAACAAAGAGATGAAGACAAAGCCTGCAAGTTCATTCATAGGATCCAGCAAGTACATCAGAGAGTCTGGGAACAATTGGAAAAGAGTCGGGCACAGTATAAAGATCACTATGACAAACATAGATTTGATCATCAGTTTCAATTGGGAGATCAAGTGTGGCTCCACATCAGCAAGGAAAGGTTGAAGGGAGAAGGCAAGAAGCTCAATCCCATCAGATATAGACCCTTCACCATTTTGGAGAAAATTGGCACAAATTCCTTTCACCTCGATCTACCACCGTACATGTAGATATACTCAGTTGTAAACATAGAGAGCTGGAAACTTTATGAGCCTGCAATGATCATGGATCAAAGGGAGAGCGTTTTCTCACCTTCAGTGGACGTGTTTGCTCCTGAGTACTTGGATGAGTTAAAGGAATACATCATCTTGGAAAGAAGGACAAGGACTTCATGCATGGGTGATGTAGAATATCTTTGAGTGGTCCTAAAGGGCACACATCTAAGTAGAGCACGATGGATCGAGAAATAGAAAGTGGGGGATCAATTCCCTCAACTACCAGTTGACTAATGAGGCTTTTGGAGGCCCAAAAGCTTCTTAGTGGGGAGGAATAATCCAGGAGGATCTAAAAGGGAAAACATTCAAAGTCCTCAAATCTTAGCAAAAACAACGCCAAGTCGAAGTTCTCGTTGCAAGATTTCCAACGGTGCAAAGACACCTCAAACGGAGTTCGAACAAAGAAGTTATGGCTAGTCAAAGTTTTGGTCAACCTGGATGGGTGACATCAACATTCGTACTATTGAATTCAGCAACTAACTGTGCAGAGATGACATCACCATGGAATCATGTTGATGTGGCACCCCTAGGTGTTGCCACGTGGCATGTTGATTTGGCATTTTTGGGGGGCACATGGGCCAATTGGTGAGTGACACATGACATCCCCAAGTGACGCCACATGGAAGCACTCAGAGACTACCACATGGCCTTCTGTCCTGACAGCAGGAAAACTGTAAAGTCACTAGGAGAGTTTGGTGAATCAGAGGGTGCCAAGTGGCCCAATTCCTGGGCACCATGTGGCACCCCTGAAATGCCCAAAGAGGACCCAAGACCAAACAAAACAATTATATATAGGTCAGGTCGGCCAGCACCGGATCTGTCAACCAGACCAACCGATGGCCTCATATCTTGACGTATCCACCAAAACCTGACGGCATGTACAATAATCCAATAGTGCATTAAATAAGGGCATATCCCATGGAGACCGTGCATGGGTCTTTTCACTTGTCGAAATTGGCACCAAAGTTAGTGGGATTTGGAACGTGATGTTAAGATTTGGCAGTGGTTATGTATACAGGTCAAACCATATATTCAACTCCACCATATTTAAACTAAAATTACAATGAATGTGTAAAAAGGGGGTCATCGTGGATTGACCCCCGAATCTCCCCAAACAATATCCTTTTATTATACTATGTCAACCAATCGGGCCAAACGGCCTCATTGAATTGAACACCCACGAGAATTGTTTTAAATTTGACCTTTTTCCAAAGCTTGGGATCCGTGCCCAAGGAAAGTTCGGGCATGATTTTCAATGCAATTTTGAGTAATAATTGTAGACTGTCGGTACGCTTTATGAGGTGAAGAGCCCAAGAGGGGCCTGGGATGAGCAGTTTCATAATTTCACGATTTGACAGTCATTTTTTCGCGTTTTCTCACCACGAGTCCATCGATGATGTTTGTTTTTGCATCTGGGAAACAAATCAAAAGGAAAATTTTCAAACTTAAGGTACAATGATGTTGTTATCACATATTCTTGCAAGGGGATGTTTTCCCTAAGGATTTGGCCCTTGGGTGGAGAAAATGAGAGAAAAGGAGTTTAAAAAACCTATCATATGCATTTTATCCAAAGTCAGGGTGTATGAAGGCAGGAAACAGGTGGAAACGGGTCAACATTTCACTGACTCGTGGAGCGGAAAGGTCAAAAGGCAGAGTCATTAAGACTCGCAAAACGCGAAGTCATGAAGCGATCTGGGATGTCCGTTACAAAAGGACACGCAGCGTAGGATCAGCCTGGAGAAATTTGTTTCGGAAAATCTCAAGTGAGAAATGTTGATAGTCGAGGTCTCGAAATGTCGATAGTCGAGATCTCGAAATGCCGATAACCAAGGTCCCGAGGGTCCGAGATCCCGAAATTTTGATATTCATCTAGGTCGTCCGATCAAAGGGGACATGTGGCCCCTGATCCAAGAGATCACGATTTTTCAACTCAGAGGTTTGAGCATGGAGCACAACATGAGTTCGCGAAATGTGAAATCACGATGCTCCTGAGAGTTGGGCCCATGATCACAACCCGTGGTTGTATGGAAAGTAGGGTCGTAAAGAAAAGTAAGAACCTATTAAGCAGCAGGCGACTGAAGTTGTTTGAGGAACTGATCTTGGTCCTCAAATTCAAAGTCAGTCCAGTCGACGATTTGGATAGGCCATTTCGCAAGATCGAGCATCGGGATTTTTGAGAATTGAATGGAGTGAAAACTCATGAAATGCGAAATCCCAAAATTTCGCAACGGAGCCTCAGGTCGTGGCCCGAGGTTGCATGGAACGATGGAAAGGAGTTGCACCAAGGGCCGAAAGCGCTCGTTTTGGTCTCATCAGAAGATCTGTGTGGTTTTGAAGTGTTGGGCTTGACTTGGAGGAGTCGTGAACGTCTCATGGAGCATTCATCGGTGTCAGGCTCCTTCACAATCTCAATGCAGGTAATTAATGGAAATGGGGGAGGTGTTTGAAACCTCGTTTCACCCCATTAATGGAAAGCATGTGTTAAGCCCTAATATTGGCTCATTACCACTTAATTGGGGCATATTAGATTAGTAATGTTATTTTATTTATGTCGGATTTAGGCCATTAGTTGTGATTTAGATTAGTAA
>JZKD02S1154401.1:122020-145026 GCA_000966675.3 Picea glauca
AAAAGGAGGTTGCCCCCTCGAAGAGGCTTATTATCTGAAATTATCTCTTTTTCAAGGCGTTGAGTACCTTTCCTAAAGTTTTTCTATGCTATATTGATGTTTGGTTCTTAACAGCATGGAAAAGTTGGCCATGGAGGCAGAGTGTCAGCACAAAGTTCCCTTGTCAATGAATTCTCCTGCAAATCCCATACTGGTATGAGATCACATCTGACAGAAGAATGTAGGTGTAGAATGGCAGAAGAGACATAGACGCAAAGATTTGATTGCATTAGCTAGGTCACACTCCTGGTGATGGAAAGTTGTCTTGAGTATAAATACTCAATTTTGATATTTTGTTAAGGTCGATGGTTGAGCTAAGCTCCTGTATTGTAAAGTTTTAACGAAGCCTCTGGTTCTCTGGTTATGTGTTGTTATTTGGGACTTCTTGTTTAATGACAATCAACTTTCTTATCATCTCTTTTTCTTCTGATATTGAAGACTCGAGCATGCGTAATCTAGTTGAGTTGTTGTGATTGTATTGTAATGTATGTTTGACTGCAATATTGTTATGACGTTTTCAGTTTCCTGAAGTTTTGGGTTTAAGAGGATCATGTATTCAAATATTTTCCTCCTTAGGCTTTTGGAAGACTTGATGTCCCTAGAAAACCTCTACATTTCCTCACCAGTTCTTCCCCCTACTCACCCTTTACTACAACTTACTGACTGAAGTTAAATCAAGACCTCACTTACTCATGCTTTGCCTGGTCTAGATTTCTGAGTTAAAGAGAGATTTTCTCAAGTTTACACCCATTTGACCCCCTTTAATTTATTCATTGTGACATACAAACTGATGGGTATTGGGCTTAACTCTACTATAATACAGAGGTGACTTATAGTGATAACATTTCTGGTGTCGTTTCCAAGGAACGAATTGAATACCTTTCCCTAGGTAGAATGACAACGAACTTTTGATTTTGAAGGTGCATCAGATATCATAACTTTTGAAAATTGTGCTTGCACCTGGCGACTCCACTGCTTCAGTGCAGCTCCTTCTAGCAACACCTGAAGCTCCTTGGGAGAACACAATGATCAGATCTAGTCTTTGATAGTGAACAAAGACCAGACACACTCATTATGCACATCATTCACCTGGCGACTCCATGGTTGAAGAATCGATTGGCAACTCCACTGGTTCAAAATGGACAAAACCTTGGCTTGGAGGTTTGATCCTTTTAATTTTTCTATTGTTACTGGTTTTCCTAATGTTGTTCCTACTCGGGACGAGTGGGTTGATTTTTTGCCCATATTTAAAGAACACAGAGATGACAACCCTGTCGATCATCTCCGTGAGTTTCTTGAACTCATGCATAAGTGGGAGATACATCATGAGGATGTATTAATGAAGATGTTCATGTTCTCATTAGACGGGGATGCTCGCGAGTGGTATCGATCCTTGCCCCCTGCTAGCATCTCCTCACTGGGAGAATTTCATGCAGCCTTCAATAGGCATTGTCAAAAATTTTATTCCTCTAAGTTTATTTGTCATAATTGTTGTGAGGAATATGAAGACAATGATCAAGATATGGCTGGTTCTAATGAAAGTTATGAGAATGAAGACCAAGAGGAGGAAGAAGATGCTTTGGGTGAGCTGATGGAGCTGGTAAAATCACTTTATGAAAGAATGGAAAAATTGGAGGTAGATCGTGCTTGTTGCTCTTATGAGGGAGATGCAGAGGATATTTTGGTCCTTGAAACGGATGTTTTTGGAAGCCCTGCTTATGATGCAGAAGTGATTTCAAATACTGACCAAGAGCAGCCAACTTTTGATGAATATACCAATGAAGAAGAGGAAGATCCAGAGGGACAGTTTATCTCCTGTCCAGAGCCTATCAGTGAGAAACAATCGCCCAGGACCAGTCAACCTGCATCGACTGTTCACCCACCTGTGCTTACCAGAGATATTTAGCCCTGTGTGAGCAGCTGTGGAGCAGATCGGGTTGTCTGTTACAAATTTGTTGGAGTTTTCCACTCATTATATGAGCTTGTCAGCGAGTACTTGGAGTGGCATTTCCTTCATATCTTGGAGCCACCCAACTTTATCTCAACTTCAGTCTTTGGAGAGAAGCCAAAGGATGTAATCGTCCTATTGTCATGGTTGCATTATCTACTATCAATCACTAATAGAGTAAAAGAGCTTCCAGTCAGTAAGTTACTTGAATGGCTATGGTGGAAATTTTCTTTCACCTCGCACCATGTAAAAATTAAATTAGTTTAGGACTGTACATAAATAAGCTCCTTGGAGCATGTGTGTTTATTTTTGTTTTTACTTATCAGCATGTATTCCTCAGCAGGGTGTTTTGAGCTTGACTCCATAGCCCAATGCAGAAGGAAACTGGAACTGCAAAAGGAGTTCTTAGAGCCTCGCGGGGAGGACTTTATCCCCCATGGAGCCTAATGTTATCACATATTCTTGCAGTGGGATGTTTTCCCTAAGGATTTGGCCCTTGGGCGGAGAAAATGTGAGAAAAGGGGTTTAAAAAACCCACCATATGCATTTTATCCAAAGTTGGGGTGTATGAAGGCGAGAAACAGGTGGAAATATATCAACATTTCACTGACTCACGGAGTGGAAAGGTCAAAGCGCAGAGTCATGAGGACTCGTGAAACGCGAAGTTACAAAGCGATCTGGGACGTTCGTTACAGAAGGACACGCAGTGCAGGATCAGCCTGGAGAAAGTCATTTCAGAAAAACTCAAGTGAGAAATGTTGATAGTCGAGGTCCCGAAATGTCGATAGTCGAGGTCCCGAGGGTCCGAGATCCCGAAATGTTGATATTCATCAGGGTCATCCAATCAAAGGGGACGCGTGGCACCTGATCCAAGAGATCGTGATTTCTTGACTCGAAGGTTTGAGCATGGAGCACAACGTGATTTCGCAAAACGCGAAATTGCAACGCGCCTGAGAGTTGGGCCCACGATCACAGCACGGGGTCATATGGAAAGAAGGGTCGTAAAGAAAAGTAAGTGCCTATTAAGAGGAGGGTGGATGAAGTTGTTCGAGGAACCGATCATGGCCGTCAAATTCAAAGCGAGTCTAATTGATGATTTGAATAGGCCATTTTGCAAGATTGAGCATCGAGAGTTTCGAGAATTGAATGGAGTGAAAACTCCCAAAATGCGAAATCCCAAAATTTCCCAGGGCAACCTCAGGTCGTGGCCCGAGGTCGCATGGAACGATGCAAAAGAGCTACGCCAAGGGTCGAAAGCTCTCATTTTGGTCTCATCAGAATATCTGTGTGGTTTCGAAGCATTGGGCTTGACTTGGAGGAGTCATGAACGTCTCCTGGAGCATTCATGGGTGTCAGGCTCCTTCCTAATCTCGATGCAGGTATTTAATGGAAATGGGGAAGATCGTTGAAACCTCATTTCACCCCATAAATAGAAAGCATGGAAAATCTAGTCGTGGAGGCAGAGTGTTAGCACAAAGTTCCCCTGTCAATGAATTCTTTTGCAAAACCCATACTAGTCTGAGATCGCCTCTGATAGAAGAATGTAGGTGTAGACTGGCAGAAGAGACATAGACACAAAGCTTTGATTGCATTATCCAGTTCACACTCCTAGTGATGGAAATTTGTTCTGAGTATAAATACTCAGTTTTGATATTTTGTTAAGGTTGATGGTTGAGCTAAGCTCATGTATTGTAAAGTTTTAACAAAGCCTTTCGTTCTCTAGTTATGTGTTGTCATTTGAGACTTCTTGTTTAGTGACAGTCAGCTTTCTTATCATCTATTTTTCTTCTGATACTGAAGACTCAGGCATGGGTGATCTAGTCGAGTTGTTGTGATTGTATTGTAATGTATGTTTGACTGTAATATTGTTATGACGTTTTTAGTTTCCTGAAGTTTTGGGTTCAAGAGGATCTTGTATTCAAATCTTTTCCTCCTTAGGCTATTGGAAGACCCGATGTCCCTAACAGACCTCTACATTTCCTCACCAGTTCTTACCCCTACTCACCCTTTACTACAACTTACTAACTGAAGTTAAATCAAGACCTCACTTGCTCATGCTTTACCTGGTTTAGATTTCTGAGTTAAAGCGAGATTTTCTTCAGTCTGCGCCCATTTGACCCCCTTTAATTTATTCATTGTGACATACAAATTGATGGGTACTGGGCTTACCTCTGCTGCAATCCAAAGGTGACTTCTAGTGCTAACAGATGTATTTATGCCAATTTTAATTCTTGAGATAATATAAATCCTCTCCACTTCAAAGCAGGCCCGGAGACGTGGTCCATTCTTGGGATGAACTCTATTATCATGTATTGTGTTCTTTCTCTTATTCTCATCTTTTATCCATATGTATGTCCTCTTTAATGATGTTTCACTTAAGCTTTCATTTACACTCTTTAATGTAATTATTTTAATAAGTCACCAAATGAAAAGATCCTGGATCAATTCTATTGAAGGAAGGAGAATCGAGAGAGATCAACTCTTTCTCTAACTATATGACATGGCTTTCATTGACTTTGTCGAACAAAGACTTAAGTTTATTCCAGACTTGATGAGAGTAGTCGATTCCATTAGTATGGAACCAAATATCCCATGAGATATAGGTCGTAATGAATCCCACGACCTTATCCTTCTTTTTGTTGACATAGAACTTCATTTGATTAGCCATCGGGTCTAGAATCACAATCTTCATATACGGCCAAAGTCCTTTACTTTGCAACAAGGTTTCCATATTTAGTGCCTAGATAGCATAATTTGATCCATTTATAATAGCAAGATCGATTTTTGAAAATGCCTTTGATATCTAACAAATCTAATTTGGTCCCACATGTTACAGTCAACAAATCACCAACCCAGAGTCAGTCACGAACAGATCTGACTCAGCGGGATTTGTAGACAACATGCGAGATCTTAAACCTATCGCTCTAATACCATGTTAGGGATTGGGTGTAACCTGGTATGAAACAAATAACATAATATGTAGATAACTGAAGAGAAGTAACTTTAGAAAAGATCAATGGTGTCTAAAGACACCATTACAACACTTAAGCACAACGCATTGTGATCAGAACATCACAATGCATATTGGACATATTGTTTTGCATTACAACGCATTGTTATATATATGATAATGACCCATCGGCTCCTTTATTTATAGCCTCAAGATCTAACTGACTTCCTTGAAATCGGGAAGATCTTGTCCACATACAATTGATGAGTCGCAAAATTACCATCCTTTAATATCTTATTTTCCTCATTTTTAGTCCTTTTTATTCATACATAACCATGTATTAGCCTATTTTAATTCTCATGTGCGAGATATAGGCTCGAAGTCTTTTCCATCACATTTCTTAGTATTTATTGAATTTTGATTAAAATTAGGGAGAATTAGCGTATTTTGTATTTGCGTTTGAATTCATGGCTAATATGTCAACAAGATGTTGCATGTTTACAAGTTGATATTGCTCAAAGCCCCCTTCTAGGTTCAAGAAGACAAATTGTTTGGCTCTAGTACATGCACTTTATGAATATTTGGCGGAGCTCGCACATAGATGCAAGACGATGGTTCATGTCCAAAGCTATAGAAGAGGATTATTATTATGAGACTATATATCGCTTTCATGGAACCAACAACAAAATATTGGTGGAATTTGCGGGAGATAATGCTACTTGGGAATTTATTAATAAAAATTCCACGAATTTGGTGTTATATTTGTTTGGGGACATTCATAGAAGATGAGATATATTGTTTTAAATGTTGGAGGGTAGATTTATAGATACCCACGTATGCAAACACGTTTTTCCCTTTATTTGTGAGATCCAAATCCGTTTTGATAGCTACAGCTCAAGAGGAAAATGAATTTTGGCATCTTCACGGCTCTTAGATGTATTTTGGGCAAGTCGTTGTAACCCACACAACCAATCACAAATTTGACGACCTATGTTATTCTAAATTCAATGTGGTTAGCTAGAATCTTGGAACAATCCAGTTGAGTTGTAAATTTATCAAATTGTTGTAATCACTTGGGAATCTCTTATCCCCAAGTGGGTTTTTAGTTTCAAGCAAGATTATGTATGAAATAGAGTGTCATTTCCATTTCTAGGGAGAGGACTCTTAAAGCAATGTCCAATTTCGTGATGGAATAAAACTACAAGCTTGAAATCCAATTTCCAACTTAGATTTTTGTTTGTTCTTTCATATGTTGATGTTTAGCTAGTTTATGGTGTTGTAGATTAAGTTTGATGTCATGTTCTTGGGAGGGATCTCACTCCATGAGAGCATATTTTTGTACAGTTGGTAATCTTTCATTTCTTGTTTTGTGTGTTTATTTATTCATGAAGTTTCAATTCAAGTATTTCTAATTTGCAGTGTGATTTACTTCTTTGCAAATCATGGTGTGTTTCCATTTCTGTAATGTCATTTCAATTCCTAGATTAGTTTCTATCAAAGTTTTCCAACAAAAAGAGCTATGATCTATGGAAATAGGAAGTTTCCAAATCATGTTCGATGATTCCCTGGTGGCAGCAAGGTTCTCATTCCTAGTGATTTCTTGGTGCCAACAAGGTTAGCATGATCGGTGTTCAAGTACATGATCACTACCAAGAGCGGTTGAGCTAACTTTGGAATTTTGTAGTGTAGTGATGCAATTTCCTTTCTATGTAGAAGCATGTTAGACAAATTAATGCAAGTTAAGAAATTGTAGTCCACACATACAGTGCATGACATCTTCCAAGTCATTAGAAACCCTAGTTGATAAGATAAAATGCACAAGTGTTCCTAGTTAAATAGAAGACATATAGAAACAATGTCAACAACCATCGATGGTTAGAGTTGACTCTATCAAATCCTTGTTGGTTAGTCGAAGTAAAGTTGGCTCAACCCAACCATCCATGCATCTAATTCATATTCGATTTCTTGACTGATCAATCCATCGACCGACTATCTTCAATTGTTAGTCAATTATTTGATCAACAGGATAGTCAACTACTCAACGACTGATGTAGACTTCTGGACGATCGCTCGACCAATTGTTTCCAGTTGTTGGTCATTCACCTGACTGACTAATTCCAGGACAAGTGTGATGAACCATCAGAACCTGATTTTCCACACTTGATATACCTAACATACCTTATAAACTCCAAGAATTTGTTCACATATTAATATATGGTCATATATCCCAACTTTTTCTCATGGAGTCTTTTTATTTTACCTTCATAGTAATGGTTAGAGAGGTATTTATGTTAAAAATGTTTCTTGAACTGCTTCTAGACAACTTGTCTCTCATTGATTTTCTTGACTTTCCTTAGATGTTCCCACCAAATTGAATATCTACCATTCAGATTGAATATGGCCACTCTGGCCTATTGACCCAAAATTTGGTCAACATAGATTGATTGTGAAGTATCACATGAAGCCTACGCTTATATAACATTTTTGCTTTATGTCAATCACCCTAATGATATTCCATTTGTTTTTCTTCAAATTTCAATGATGGTATGGGGGAAAGAACCCAAACTTGGGTCACAAAGGTGCCAACAACAAGAATAAAGTAACAGATTGTTGTTATATTTACATTTTCTGTATAAAGATCTCTCTTCTTTCCCTCTCCTAATTCATTATGTATTTATCCCTTAATATGTTTGATTTGATGAATTATGAATATAATTGATTTACTTCATGTCAATCATAAATCATTTGTTACAAGTTCATATTATTTACTTATATTCTTGATTAAGCTTAAGGAAAGGTTGTTTCTTGACTTGTGTGCAAATTTGCAGAAAGACATTGTGTTGGAAGTTTTCTATCTGGATTTCTCGCAAAGGTCAAGGGAATTGTTCGTTTGATTATTTATATTTTCCTCTACTATCTCTTTCCCATTAAATAAAATAACTTGAATAATTCTGGAAAAGAAGTTAGCTATCTTTATCCACTCTATCGGTGAGTTCAACCCTACTCACCAGGGACATTTCCCTTTAACAATCAAAATTAGAAATTGGCTATCCTGGATTGAATAATGGTGGTCTTAGCCTTGAGAGAGCACTTAAGAGAACATATTGTAATATGCAACACGTATATCATTTAATGTATAAGAAGCTAGTGTCCCCATATGTTTGTGTACCTAAGGATGGATTTGTGTTTGTGTTAAGAGCATTGTTGGACATTTGTGAAATGACTTGTGTGTATAAAATTATTAGTGAATATGTTTACAAGTATTGATGGGTAAACCTATAATATGTTAGTTATATGAGTACTAGAACTAATTCCCTTTGAGGATGAGAGCAAGGATGGAATAGAGAGGAGGTTTGTGTCCATGAAGAGAGTCAAGGGGTTGTAGACATGGACAAGGCATAAAGAAGGTAAAGGATGGAAATGTTAATAAAATTTGAGTAGGAAATAAAACATAACARTCAAGGAATCATAAAAGCACACATGGAAACAAAAATATTGGAAGGGGGGTCATTATAATGATATGCAATGAGGAAAAAAAWTGGGTGTTACAGAAGTTGCAAGAGTTCCCATAAAAAAAGATGAAGTTCCATGGAGGAATACATAGAGRAGAATATGAAGAGGCAAAGAGATGATGCAAAAAATCACAAGTATCCATATGAGTAGAGGGAGCTTGYYTAAATAAAGGAATAGTCACAAGAGTAGGGTCTAGAACCCTTGGTTCTCCTAGAAAATATGACRATGTCGAGTGTTAATAGTAGATAGGGTTTTAAATGAATAATGTGGGCTAGAGTGWTGAGTCTCTTAGACATATCTATGTTGCATTATATTTTGTTCTATTAATAAGAAAAATAAYAGTGTTTCCTCTATGCATTTGTTTACAKAATCTTGTAATGTGTTTATAATATTGTCATGTTGGTTTCTAAGTGTATTTCCMTTTGTTATATTCTTGAACCAATGGTTTTTCATAGGCCAAACCATGTTATCTCRTACAYGRGTTCATTGTCAAAAATTTGGGCCTATCATTCCCCTCTGCATCAAGTGGTATMAAAGCRAAAATATCATTGGGAAGAAGCAAKAAAACCAACCCAATAAGATCTATGAGGGAAGAGAAAGACAATAGGATAGAGATTGAAATCWTGTAGAAGATAAGGTAGAAGGGAATTCAAAMCCTGATTATATCTTGAAGAGTGAGAGAAGATAATGTTGCCAAATAAGTTGTAGAGGCATTGAAGAGCATTACATGACGGAAAGAAGTTTGAGAACAAAAGAAGAGAACATTGTATGGTTAAATACATCTTGAGATTGAGGAAGCAAATATTGAAAAGATAGAACATTGCAGAAAAAATGAAGAACATTTTTGAACAATATTAAGAAAAAGAGTTACCGAAAAGTGAAGCTACGAGATAGAGACGATAGCATATTGAAATATCCAAAAGAAGATAAATTTGCAATGTAACGATTGCAAAAAAAGAAGAAGAAATGTTGAAAGAAGCTATATGCACATGATAACATGTTGAGGATGAGAGGAAAAGAAGACAACAAATAATAGAAGGGAAAATTGCAAGATTAAATGCTATGAGTAAACATCTCCAATAGAGGAATATTGTTGAGTAGATGTTGTTCTTGTGAGTTGACAACTCCGGTAGAGGAATGTTATTGGGTAGATGTTGTTTGTGAGTCTACAACTCCACGAAGGAAGATTGTTCAATATATGTTTCTCTTGTGAGTGGATAGCTACAACATTGGAAAAAGATTGGGTAGATGTTGTGTAGAAGATAGTGACATCTCAAGTAACACAAGTACTAAGTAGATGTTGTAAGAGACTAAGGAATCTACATAAACAATTTTGCAGAATAAGAAGTTTGCAAGAGTTGTAACATAGAAGATAAAAGAACACAAGTGCATTTTTGGGGGGGAAAAGAGAAGCATGAACCATCTCTTGGGAGATCGATGAAGAGAGAGGCCACATGTAGGGTTATAGGATTGTGAGACAACATTGTGATAAGAAGTAATTGATGAAGAAATATCAACACAAGGTCATACTTCATATTCTAACCAAGAATGTATAATGTAGGAGCATCAATAAAATAATGAAGGCACCCCTTTTTAGACGATTAGCGGATGTGTAGAAGAAAAAAATGTATGTAGGAAACCTAGACAAAGAAAATGAGGAAGGTCAAGAGAAAGCAAGTGTTGTTGGATATCAAAGATTTGTATAAGACCAAGGGATGAGGTATAAATGGAAGGAGTATCAAAGTATAAGGCTACAAGAATAGGTTTGACATACATCAATAGTTCATGGGAAACATGCCAAGAGATTAAGTACTAGATGGGAGGAGGATGTGTTTCACCATTTGGGAAATCAAGTGACAAGGATGAAATATTGGGAGGTGAGAACTAGTGAAAAGTGGAATGGAGGTTGAGATAGAGTACAAAGAACATGAATGGAGGTAGAGAGGAGAACATATGAGTGAGTGTCAAGTTGAAGCTAGATGATCCAAACGAAGAAGCTACCTCTAAAGAGAAACCATATGAATAATGATAGAAGCCATGTGGGCAACAAGGTATGGAAACAAAATGCAAAGAGTAATGTGGAACTTATGGAGATAGAACATAAGAATATTTATGAAGAAGCACGTTAACAGGAGAAGAATAAGGGGCAAGCTAAACATTCATTAAAATATCTCATTTTCAATAGTTGCAATTACAATATTGATAAAACTATAATTTCATCAACTCAAAACTACAATTTTTGTGTTTTTCTTCATCTTTAAATCAATTATGGAATGTCAAAATTACAACTTGAACAACGAATTAATCAAATTCAAGAATTTTTTGGTTCGTTGAATTGTAAAAAAGGTGGTTGAAAATGGAATGATGTAGTTAATAGTTAGACAATGTTGAAGATGAATTGACATTAAAAACATTGGGGATGCCATAATAATCACAACATTCATAGTTGAAATGAAATTAAACTCAAGTATGTAGTATAGTAGCTTGGGTACTTAACCAACTACATAGTCATTAGAGAGGTAGGAAATCTCTTGACAACACTAGGAATAGGACTTAAAACCATAATGGACATGTGTGATGTTGAAAAATATGATTGTAAATGGCATGTGTGAAGGTTTAATCTACATTATATTGGTCTTAGGCACTTAGAAAATGTCATTCATTAGCATCCTGGAGGTTTTCAACAAAATCAATCTTCACGAAAAAATTATGTGTAAGTACAACACCAAAACATAAGCATTAATTATCTCTAAACACAAATCTAAGTCATTTCAAGTGGTTGGTTTTTTCTGGTCTATGAACTTTTAAAAAAATTAGAAAATAAAAATCATTTAATCTAACACTAGAAAAGCTCAAAAAGATAACTCTAGTAATCTACAAGGGTTGGTGT
Source organism: Picea glauca (assembly GCA_000966675.3). Classification (NCBI taxonomy): domain Eukaryota; kingdom Viridiplantae; phylum Streptophyta; class Pinopsida; order Pinales; family Pinaceae; genus Picea; species Picea glauca. Next base: position 133,361 of record JZKD02S1154401.1, read on the forward strand.
CCACTTGAGTTAAAGTGGGCATGGCCACTGTTGAATGATATATATTACTTCATGTAGATTTGATGTGTGTGTCACATTGAAAGGTTGTTTGGGGATCTTCTTGAGTTATATTGAGTGTGGAAAGAAAAATCAATGATTCTCTAGTAGATGTCACAATAGTTGCAAATATGTTCATGGTTGTTTGAAGGTGTTGGACACGTAATCCTTAGGATTGAGTTATTGTAATATTAATGTAAATATGAAGAGTAATAAGTGATAGGAAGAGTCACTCGTTAGGAAAGACCAACAATCTTTTACTTTATATTTATGCACCTTTCATGTTAATGAAAATCACAACATTGGAGTTACTAGTTCGGCCAATACATGTTCTAACAATGGTATTAGAGCACATGTTAATTCCATTATCTCTTCGCATTTTAACAAAAATTGTCTTACTATCTGTCCCTATGCCTTCTATGTTCCAATCATTCCCGCTACAATTCGTTCCTCCATTCGTTCCATCCTGCAAAACCCTAATTTTAGTAATTGTCCACTGTTGGCTCCTCTTGCCCCTCATCAATCACTCTCATGAATCTATCCGATTATTTTTCGGTCCAGACGCATTCCTCATGCACAATAATACCATCCAATCACATTCCATCACATGCATTAATACCATTCCTTTCCATCACATGCAACAATCTCTGTCAGTCACATTCCTCACATGTAGTGAGACCAACGATTACCCTAATTATCACTCCAACACTTTTTCTACGCTCCACAAGGTGTGCACAATTTTTTGGTATGGTGAGAGAGGTTTGAGGGGAGGTCAACCAGTTTTGATCCAACCTTCCCGTGAAGTTGATCAAACTCATATCATCACTTACAATAAATATATGTGATGCCATCTTGTTGTCGAGCACCAACTTGAAGTCCATGAAGGAGACGATGGTCGACTCTGAAATAAGGGAGAATTTGAGTGACCCCCAAGGTCTGGGGCTCTGACCTTAGAATAGTTTGGCAATAATAAAATAATTATTGTGTGTGGAAGAATGGATCACACATGAGTAGACCATTTTTTTTTGCTTTTAATGAGCTTGCAGTAGAGCTGTTGAGATCATTTTCCAATACCTAAGATTTTAAGATAGGTACTGGAGTCTTTTTTGGTTGAGTCCTTGCCCCTATCATGATATCTTCCAATATGTTGTCATTTATAGTTGGAGTTGTTGTTTTTTTAAATCTTAACAAGTGTTGCATTTTTTTCGGCAATACCAGTGCTCTTTCTCATTCCAACTGCTTGGTAGCTCTTGGGATTGTGTGATACACAATGTGGTAGAAGATGCATTCTCTAATTACCATTGTTGGCGTAGTGCTTACTGGTAAAGAGAACTACATAGAATGGTACATAAAGATCGAAAGCACTTTGATCTTCAATTACCTGTGGAATGGCATTTATGAAGAAACAACAATCATTGAAGAAGAATATGAATCATGTTTTGAATCTGATGCCTCAAAAGAAAATTTGAAGAGTAGCAGACCACCCATTCCAACATAAAACAAAGAATGTTGCATATGGAAAGACAAAGACCAAAAATCATATGTTGTGATCTATGTGATATAAAGTGAAGAGGTGAGCCATCATATTACTTCTATTAATGACTCTTATAGCACTTTGAAGAGATTAAATGACTTGTATGACACACACTCAGAACTGGAACTAATACAACAGATAATGAAGCTCTTCAACCTAGAGTTGAAGAATGACAAACCTGTGGCTTTAGCTTATGAGATCAAATCCATAATGCATGACACTGATGCCTGTTGGAACAAATATTGAATTTTGGCTTTCTGTAGCTTAGGAGGAAAAAATTTATAGTGTTTAGCTACCGAAAGTGCAGACTTTCGGTAGCTTAAATCTCAGGTTTCATATGCCCTTAGCTGCCGAAAGTGTAGATGTGTTTTCACCCAGAAATCAAGTCACGAGGAGGCACAAAAAGAATGCAATAAACAACAATAAAATCACTATAATAAGGTTTTAAATAAATGCCATGTCACCATTTCTGGTTTTCGACAGTTGGGGGTTTGGCCGATATAAAGATTTTGACCATTTCTTCGTTTCCCCGAAACCCGAAAGTTGAAATTGGGGTTTCAGGACTTTCAGTGGCTTATAGCTCTCTGAAATCGCACTGTTAGCTTCCGAAAGCCAGAACTTTTGGTGGCTAAGATACCCGTGTTTTTGGCATGTTAGCCACCGAAATCGCAGGTTTTTTCCAGTGACAAAACTTCCTTAGAAAAACTCAATTGTATCAGTCGTGGAGAGGTCGTTTTCTGTGTTCGAATAGTCGATTGACATCTACAGATCCTAATATTTTCATTGGTGTCTTCAGAATTTCATTTGGATCTTGGGAAGGTAGTTAAAAGTCCCCCAAAAGATGAGGTTCGTTTTAAAAAATGTGGCATTTTTTACTCTGTTGAATCATCATTTTCAAATGATGATTCTGAGCGATTGGATTATCATTTTGAGAAACAGTCGGATGATTTTGTGCCTAACACATCAGAGATCAATAGCCTCTCTCAGTTTTCCTATAGGTGTCACAGATTGGGAGAATCGAATCCATCTCCGAGCCCTACTTTTTGGATCTCATATTTTCCTGTTTTGACACATGTTTGTAAAATGCAGATCTAGGGAAAATGGAAATGGATCTCAGGGAACTGAGAGAGGTTTTTTCTCAGAACAAACAGATTCACAAAATCCTCTTTCAGTTTATACACATATGTCACGATTCGAGAGATACAGAACCATAACCGCAACCCCATTTTTTAGCAGTTTGGCCCATTTTCTATGGAAGGAAGTTTCTGAAATTGATGGTAACTATTGTTATATTTTGGAAGGAAATTCGACCTCCTAGGGAGGATTTCGACCTCAATACCTACATGAGATACCTGTTCATTTCTAGATGGATTTATTTTGTAATTCGAATCATTTTTCAGTTATTCGAAAGGGGGTAGAAGACTTATATTATTGTATCTTCTTAAAGAGGAAAAGGGGGGGAACAGCCCGAGAGCCTTTTGGAGGCTGGCTTTGTAATGCATTCCTTTTCAGCAAATATAGAAAAGAATGCCAAGAGATTCTACACCTTGTCACTGTCTAATTTTTTCTTCTTCCTGTGTTAATGTTTCTGAAGTTTTCATTACTTCTCTTTCTTCCTTCCATTCATTAATTCAGCTTGTAATGGTTACAATTCAGTGATATTTCTGTTGTAGCTAATTTAAAGCATTCCTTAAAGTGTAGTTTTTCCTCTATTTTGCTATGAGTAGAACAAGACTTTCATCTTAAGTGTTTTGCCTTATTTACAAGTTTTATTTGTTCATAGCTTTTCCTCTGTCTTGCTATGAGTGAGACAAGACCTATGTTCAGATATTTGAAGTTTGGAGTTATTTCCTCTATTGAAAGGAAGACCAGATTTATCAGAATTAGATACCTGGATTTTTCTCTCAGTTTTGTTCACGCCCTATCTTCTATCCATCACCATGATTTTGAAATGAATTTAGCATATGAGGTCATGCCTCTTCGTTTCTGATCTATAAAAGAGTGAAAGGCCTATTTCACACCTAGTTCAAGATGCATCCTAAGATTGATCAATCAACAAAATGTATTTCATTTAAAATGTGATAAGGCTGGGCTCTATTATAACCTATAACCAACTCTTGCGACAACATTTTCTAGAGTTTTTGCCGGGGATGGAGGAATGAAGTTATATTCCTTGAGATACGAAAAAAAGTTTAGATCTATTCCTTGATGGTGAACAAGGGATATGCATTCAATTGGTTGTGATTATTCACCCGGCGACTCCTTGGTTCGAAGACTCTACATGATTCACTAGCGAATCCACTAGTCTCAAAATGTCGAATTCGTTCGCTGCTCGAATTGCTGCAAGGTTTTCTCCTCTGGACTTTACAAATGTTTGTGGTTTTCCAAACATTGTTCCAGACATTAAAATTTGGGAAGATGTCCTTCCTAAATTTGGAGGATATGTGGACGACAATCCCGCTCAACACTTGTTTGAATTCCACAAGCTCATGGATGAATTAAATGTACATCATGAAGATGTCCTCATGAAGTTGTTTATGTTTTCATTGGAAAGAGATGTTAGACTCTGGTATAAATCTTTACCCCATTCTAGTATTCCTTTATTGAAATATTTTCACACACTTTTTCATTAATATTGTAAGAGAATATATTCAACTGAAATCTTTTTTGAAGATTGTTGTAATATAGAATTCATAAGACAAAAAGATCAAACAAATCCTCTTGAAGAGGAGGAAGGAATATCAGAAATTTCTCAAGCTGATAAAGATGACCAGTATGAAGAAGATTTGGTTGATGAAGAAGCAGTATATGATAGCTCTTGTGATCATATTCGAGAAGAAGATATTCAACATCACGGTCAACCTGCAGAAGAGAAAGAAAATAATTGTTGTTTTATCCAGAAAATACATAGACCACCTTCTCCTTTGACTGAAGAAGAAATAATTGTGCTCCTGCATAGTCATGTTATAGCCCTTGCTTACACAGATTTGCAGTGTATACATAGTCCCATATATGAGAGTCAGACTTCTTCCATTTCTGAAAATGTAAATCTGATTTTAAATAATGACAGTCATGTGTTTGATGAAACCTTACAAGAAGTTAATGAACCTATTTATGATGATGATTTCTAGCCAGGAAATCAACTTGTAAGCCTTGTTTTGTTTCATGAAGAGGATAGGGCTATCACATTTAATAGTCTTGAAGGAAGTCCATTGTTCAAGGATGTTTTAGACTGTGATTTGGAGAAGTATAAATCTGAGATAGAAAGCATGCCAGAGAAAAGATCAGAGTTGCTCACGGTTGATGTCCTGGGCATTTGTCTGATTGATGACCCTCCTGAGTTATCTGCTGAACCTAAATATGATTAGTATAGTGATGATTGTTACATTGTTTCTGTAGAACAACTTGCTGCAGATTTTTCATGGAGGGATGATGGTCTTCAGACAAGATTGTGCCATGATTTTGAAGATGCCATTGTAGAGGATCTTGAAGGGTGCTTAGATATTCTCTTTGAGAATGATCCTGAGCATTATAAATCAGAATGTAGAGTATTCTTGGATGTTTTAAAACCTCGAGACCATATATTTTTCCAAGATCCTTTTGCTGACCTTTTAGATTTATTTAATGGAGGAACATGCTATGTCATGGATATTTTGTCACAGGAATCGAGGAAAAGTTTGAAAATTCATGATCAACAACATTTCAGATGGAAGTTGTCAATTTCCTTTTTCAGCCTGCTCAAAGAAAGTGTGAGCAGATTTCAAATAAGTAGACAGTTTTTGGATTGGCTTCACTAGCATTTTTGTATCACTTGATTCAGTGGGAATTTTTCAATAGTTAGAGTAGGTGATGTATATAAATAAGCTTGACTTTGAGCATTAGAGTACATCAGTGGTTTTAAGTACATTTCCAGTTCAGTTTGGCATCCTGTATGGTTTTGATTTAAGACATTATGACTCCATAGCCCAATGAATGCATAAGCGGTTTTTTTTCGGAAAGGTGTAAGCAAAGTGACAGGGTTCAGCGTTTGATAAGGATGATTTCAGGTCCCAATGGATGAAGGCACTTGGTCTACTGTTCTTGGCACTTTGTAGGAAAGCACCATCCCTAGATGGAGCCTATGTTGGAACAAATATTGAAATTTTGGCTTTCAGTAGCTTAAGAGGAAAAAATTTATAGTGTTTAGCTACCGAAAGTGCAGACTTTCGATAGCTTAAATCTCAGGTTTCATATGCCCTTAGTTGCTAAAAGTGTAGATGTGTTTTCACCTAGAATTCAAGTCACGAGGAGGCACAAAAAGAATGCAATAAACGGCAATAAAATCATTATAATAAGGTTTTACATAAATGCCACGTCACCATTTCGGGTTTTCGGCAGTCGGGGGTTTGGGCGACATAGAGATTTTGACCATTGCTCCGTTTCCTCGAAACCCGAAAGCCAAAATTGGGGTTTCAGGAATTTTGGTAGCTTACAACACTCTGAAATCACACTATTAGATGCCGAAAGCCAGGACTTTCGGTGGCTAAGATACCCTTGTTTTTGGCCTGTTAGCCATTGAAATCGCAGGTTTTTTCCAGTGACAAAACTGCCTTAGAAAAACTCAATTTTCTCAACCCTGGAGAGGTCGTTTTCCACGTTCGAATAGTCTATTGACATCTAAAGAATCTAATATTTCCATTGGTGTCTTCATAATTTCATTTGGAGCTTGGGAAGACAGTAAAAATTCCCCCGAAAGATGAGGTTCATTTTCATAAATGTGGCGTTTTTTATTGTGTTGAGTCATCGTTTTCAAATGATGATTCGGAGCAACTGGTGTATCATTTTGAGAAACAACCAAAGGATTTTGTGCCTAACACATCAGATATCAATAGCCTCTCTCAGTTTTCCTACAAGTGTCGCAGATTGGGAGAATCGAATCCATCTCCGAGCCCTAATTTTCGGATCTCATATTTTTCTCTTTTGACACATGTTTGTAAAATGCAGATCTGGGGCAAATGGAAACGGATCTCAAGGAACTGAGAGAGGTTTTTTCTCAGAACAAATAGATTCACAAAATCCTCTTTCAATCTATAAACAACTTTCACGATTCGAGAGATAAAAAACCATAACTGCAGCCCCAGTTTTCAGCAGTTTGGCCCATTTTCTATGGTAGAACGTTTTTGAAATTGATGGTAACTATTGTTATCTTTTGGGAGGAAATTCGACCTCCTAGGGAGGATTTCGACCTCAATACCTACATGAGATACCTTTTCATTTCTAGAGGTATTTATTTTGTATTTCAAATCGTTTTTCAGTTATTAGAAAGGGGGTAGAAGACTTATATTATTGTATCTTCTTGAAGAGGAAAAGGAGGGGAACAACCTGAGAGCCTTTTGGAGGCTGGGTTTGTAATGCATTTCTTTTCAGCAAATATAGAACAGAATTCCAAGAGATTCTACACCTTGTCACTGTCTAATTCTGTCTTCTTCCTATGTTATTGTTTCTAAAGTTTTCATTACTTATCTTTCTTCCTTCCATTCAATAATTCAACTTGTAATGGTTACAATTCAGTGATACTTCTGCTGTAGTGAATTTAAAGCATTCCTTAAAGTGCAGTTTTTCCTCTGTTTTTCTCTGAGTGGAACAAGACCTGCATCTTAATTGTTTTTCCTTATTTACAAGTTTTATTTGTTCATAGATTTTCCTCTGTCTTGCTATGAGTGAGAGAAGACCTGTGTTCAGATATTTGAAGTTTGGTGTTATCTCTTCTATTGAAAGGAAGACCAGATTTATCGAAATTAGATACTTGGCTTTTTCTTTCATTTTTGTTCATCCCCTATCTTCTATCCATCCTCATGATTTTGAAATGAATTTAGCATATGAGGTCATGCCTCTTCATTTCTGATCTATAAATGAGTGAAAGGCATGTTTCAGACCTAGTTCTAGAAGCCTCCTATGACTGATCAATCGACAAAATTTATTTCATTTAAAATGTGCTAAGGCTTGGCTCTATTACAGCCTAGAACCAACTCTTGCGACAACAATGTCATTAGGGTGAAGATAGGCCTCCCTCTCATAGCCTTCATTAAGGCCCTCTACCCTACATATTCTCACTACCTTGAATCTTTGCAAGCAAGTGGTCAAACAAAATCCATCACATTTGAAAAGTTCGTGGAGAAAGTTGCAGAATGTGAGAAAGCCTTTGGAAAGAAGTCAACTCATTCAACTGGAAATACTATCTTATTTGCTCAGAAAGAGAAGAGTAAACCATATGATTCTTCTAGAGGAGAAAGTAACAAAAGAGGACATGGAAGAAAGACTTTCAGAGGTAGGAGGGTTAGACAAAACCAAGGTGATAGATATAATCTTCATTGTACCCATTGCAAAAAGAATGGGTCACATGAAGCATATGATTGCATAGTTCCATGGGAGAATATCAAAGAAGACAAACATAATTAGAAAGAGGACAAAGGTAAACCTTTAGAACCAATGAAAGGTAAACCATCTAAATCTTCTCATTATGTTGTTTCCCATTGCAATATAGGCATAACTGAATATTTGTTTAACACTTCATATACTCCTTGGAGAGATGCATGGCTTCTTGACACATGTGCAACCTCCCACGTGACATTCCGAAGAGACTTCTTCGAAGACTTCAATGCCAATGTAGATGGAGTATAGTGTATTTTTCAAATAAATCAAGTCTCAAACCTTCAGGAATGGGCACCATCAAGCTCAAATTGTCTGGACTCCCTGATTTTCTTCTACATGATGTGCTCTATCTTCCTGAGTTGTGAAGAAACTTGTTGTCCCTTGTGCACATCCGACAAAAAGGCCACTATGTTTATATATTCGATGGAAAAGTTGAATAAAGGAAGGATTCTGACAACATGGTTGTCATGACTGGAATGGAAGGTTGAATACTATTGAAGTTGAAAAGGACATCTGCCTATACAAAAAATGTTGCATACTTCTCTCATCACGGTGAAGGGAAAATGCCATCCAGTCTTTTGTGGCATGCTAGATTTGGCCATATTAATTATGATAGTCTCCATTTGTTGAGAAAGAATGGTGTTTCTGGTTTGTCTATTATTCCTAGGAAATTGAAGCAATGTGATGCTTGTGTCCTTGGAAAGCATAACAAACGACCATTTCATGATTCTATTTCTAGAGCATGTAGAAAATTTGAACTGATTCATTATGATTTATGTGGCCCTATGCATGTTCCTTCTGCAAATGGAAATAAATGTATCATGTCTTTTATTGATGATTACACCAGGATGTGTTGGGTGTACTTGTTTAATGATAAATCACAAGCTTTTGAAACTTATAAAATTTTTCATGTATCTATTCAAAATGAAGCTCAATCTTGTATTGGCTCTGTTCTTACAGATAATGGAAAAGAATATACTACCGATGAATTTGAATTCTACCTTCACCAACATGGGATCAAGCATCAAACCACAATTCCATACAATTATCAATGGAATGGTGTAGTTGAACAAATGAATAGGACACTCCTAAATATGGTTTGTTCCATGGTGTTTTTCAAGAATGTAAAATTAATGTTTTGGGATGATGTAGTTATATTTGGAGTTTATGTGAAAAACAGGTGCCCATCGCATGCTCTTGAAAACAATATTCCTTATGAAATGTGGTATGGTTGCATTCCTTTAGTGAGGCATCTTAGGGTCTTGAGTTCCACCTACTATGCCTTGATTCCTAAGGAGCAAAGAAACAAGCTTGATGCAAGGAGTTGGAAGTGCATCTTCTTGGTGTACTCAAACACCACCAAGGGATATCATCTTTACGATGAAACAAACAAGAAATTCATCATTTCCAGAGATGTAATCTTTCTCGAATCCTCCAAGAATGACGAAACTATTGAGAGGCGGTTTCATAATCTAGACAAATTCACTCATGTAAAGACATATCATGGATTTATGATGAGATTCCACATCTTAAAGGAGGGATCCTTATCTTGGGTCAATCTATGGAATCTCCTTTTGAAGCACCATCTTCCCCACATGAAGAAGTTCCATCCACATCATTAGAACCTGAAGTTGATTTGTATGATGTGATCGAGAGAATTGAAAAGTTAAGTCTTGATGACAACTCAACACCATCTCAATTAACTGAGCAACCTGAACCATCTCAGAAACATCCACCAAAATGGCTCACAAAACACTTGAAAGTGTTCATCCTGATGAGGTCGGAAAGATAGGAACTAAAATTTCCTCAAGACAAGATGGAGGTAATGTAGATAATTCAAACTCGGGTGTTGTAGATGGCATGGATGTTTCAATTAATTGTGAGTTGAATTTATCTAGTGACGAGTGCCAGAGAGGTTTGGGTCCTACTTGGCTATGGTGACGAGCAGATCATATTCTAAGCCCACTGCTAATGAGCAAGTTGTAGACATTCTCACCGAGTCCTTGCCAAGGGGCAAGGATGTCTACTTTAGGGATAAGTTGGGAGTGGAGAGTAAAACTTTCCTTGATAAGAGGGAGTATTGAGTTTTGGGTACCTTGGAAAGTGGTCCCCTCGAGTTATTGAGTGTCTAACTCAAAGGGGGGAATATTTGACCCTAACCACTTTAGTTTATGTTATAAAGTCAAAGTGACTTTATTTCACTTAAGTCGAGTGACTTTAATAACACAAAGTGACTTAGGGGACTTAAGTCATCTTAGAGATTTAATCCCCACCATTGATTGGAGTTTGGCCTAAGACCTAATCTTGGTCATTGGTTTTCTAAGTTAGCCTAAGGATGAGACTAAAGGAGGAAAAAGGGAAAAAGAGGCATTCACTTGTTCACTTGATTGATTTGGGTGAAAGACAAGTAGAGAGAAAAGCTTGGAGAAGAAGAAGGGGAAAATTCTTGAGAGGAGAAGGGCGCATGAGAGCTTGAGGGTGCACTTTATGAGATGTAAGAGAACAAGGCTTGAGGAAGAGCACAAGCTTGAGTGATGGTGCACTTATGGGAGTAAGGGCACACACTAGCATGCAAGGGGCACAAGGCTTGAGTGAGGGGCACACTTATTGGACTAAGGGCATAGACTAGAAAGCAAGGAAAGCAAGTAACTCAAGCAAGCAAGCAGGTATAACAAGGACAAGGGCACATTCATCCTAGAGGGGCGTAAATTCCAATGACGGCACATTTACCAAGGAAATCCAAAGCCAATCTCAAGAAGGAGTTGCCTATTGTACTAGGTTCCTTTGTTAATGTTTCTTGTTTCTATTTTAGCTTGAGATCTCCATAATAAAATTTCTCTTTCGACTGGTTTTCCCCATGGGGGTTTTTCCAGGGTCATGTTGACCAAAAATACTTGTATAAAAATATTGTGGTTTGCATTCTTTTATTTCAACAAGTAGGTGTAAATATCCTAGAGGAATATTTTATGTTTTGATGCATGTTGAAGATCTAACTTGGACAACAAAACTATCCTAAATAAACCCTCAACAAAGTGGCATCAAGAGAGAATAAAATCACAAGCTTGAGGGCAGATTCAATGGGTAAAATTTTCAGACTTGGTGGTTGTCCTAAACAACAACAAAAACAATTTTGAAAACCCTTGAACTTAGTGCCCAACAAGAGGTCAAAAGACAGGCATGTTGGGCAACCTTAGGTACCTCAAAATTCTTCATGGCTCAGGAAAATACTTGAATATTTGTAGGAGAAACAAGTGAATTAGACTTGTCTTCTAGTTGAAAATACTTATGCAATCAAGTTGGCCAAGAATCCCATATTCTAGGATCAAACTAAGCACATCAACACACAATATCACCTAATTCGATATCATGTAGAGGCCAAGACTATTCACTTATACATTGTTCCACGAATGAGCAAATTGAAAACATCTTCACCAAAGTTCTTGTAAGAGAAAAATTTGAAAAGTTCAGAATGATGCTTGGACTCACAAACACCCCTTTGGATTAAGGGATAGAATGTTGGACATGTAATCCTTGGGATTGCGTTGTTGTAATATCAATGTAAATATGAAGAGTCATAGGTGATATGAAAACTAACAATCATTTTCTTTGTATTTATATACCTTCCATAATACTATTCACGTAATGTAGAGGCCACGACTATTCACTAAATACATTGTTCCACGAA
>JZKD02S1154401.1:147080-165566 GCA_000966675.3 Picea glauca
AAATTGTTGATTAATTAACCATAGTTAGATAGCTTACATTCCTTATCTAACTTGTTGGTAAAACCTTACATACAACCTAATTAAAGTACCCTAATAATCTATAATGATAGGTTGACATTAACAAGATCCTCAAACACTAATTAATCTAAAGGTTTTCCCTCCTCTTTTGGTCCTCTCTTGTCTTACCCTAGGGTTTCTCAATTTAGCCCTAAAATCGAGTGGTGACACCACTCTCCTCTTTTCCCCTTTTGTAGAGTGTGTGTGCTTAGGTGGTCTTCTATTATGACTATCATATTGCATGTGATAACATGAATCCATTCATTTGTTACATTTTGGCAACTCCACTAGGGTATTCCGTCAACCCTTCTCTCTCTTAAGCAAAGGCTCTCGCCTCCCTTCTATATGTTCCTTTGTTCCTTGTAACAAGTAAGCTTGTTATTTAATTTATAGACATAATATTTATGAATTGTATAATTGATTGATAAAATGAGTAATAGATGATGTTACAATCACTCTTGTGATGGTTTACTTATAACATTGACTAGTCACGATGTGAAGAGGTACGTGCCTATTGATGAAGAGGTACATGCCTTTTGACTTACGTTAATAAACTATATTATTATTATGATGATGTTATTATGTTAATAGTTATGTCTGTTACATTGCCACCCTCTTAAGGAATGCTTTGTCCTCAAAGCATAGTAAAATAGGATTCTCTCTAGTAGAGCATGTTTATGTAGTGAAAAGAAGTTGTTTCTGTTGGTGGTAATTGATTATTCTTAAGAGTGGACCCTTCGACAACATATAGTTTATAGAGTTGACCCTGCCAATTAAATTCCATGAATTTTTCTTCAAGGTTTGTAGCATAACTCCCCAACTGTATCAACCATTCCACACCTAGCACCATATCCATTCCTTCGAGCGATAGAGCATATAATCTTGTTTGTAGTTCTAGTTATTATATTTGAACTGAGACTTTATGGCATTTTCCAAGTTCCTTGACCTTTTGTCCATTATCAACCTTAATAACGAGGTCCTTGGTGGGGCAGATGAAAAGGTTTAGTTTTTTTGCGACATCAATGTCTATACATTTATGAGTACTGCCAAAATCTACAAGTATTGTTAAATTTATATCTTTTATGCCTCCCTTAAGTTTTAGGGTCTTAGGTTGTGGTTTTCCTGTCATAGTTGCCAACAAAACTATAGGTTTTTTTTCTTCTTTTCTTGGAGGTTGGCTCTTATCTTTTTTGAGATGTGGTGGAATATATTTTGGAGTAATTATCTCTCTTTGAAGTTTGTTTTCTTCATTTCGATTTTTTTGGACACATGAGATTGAAGCTAGTGATGCTTTTTGTGGTATTTCATCATGGTCTGAATCTGCGTTGTATGCTATAGTGATTTCATCCACTGTTTTCAAGACTTTTACTTGCTTCCCATCTACTATTCACGTAATGACTTGTCCTCACATCTATGCCCTGGTGTCCAATTTTCCCCACACTTACGACAATTTTTCTTCTTCTTGTTCTCTCTCTCTCCGATTCACTACTGGATGAGTCTGATTCCTTCTCTGCTTTGCAAGTATATAATTTTTTATTATCGCATTTGTGCCCTGGAAACCAATTGTCCCCACAATATCTACATTTGTTCACCCATTTCTTATATGGGTTAGACTTGTTTGTAGAGTGCTTATTTGTTTTTTCATTTGAATATTTGTTTGATGCTTCTAGACCTGCGAATGATGGCTTATTGAACTTGTCTTTTTGTTCAATTAGCCTTGTTGCATATCTAGCATCTTCAATACTTTTAGGATTCCATAATTTAATTTTTCTACAGATGTAATCCTTTAATCCACATATATACATTTTTAGTAATTGTTCACCAGTGAATCCACACTACCTTGTTACCATAACCTCCCATTCGCGTGTATAATCGTTTACGCTCCTTTTCTGTTTCAGATGCATGAACTTGTTATATAGGTCATCGTCTTCTTCATCATGTAACCTTTTTAGTAGGACAACTGTGAAGTTTTGCCAATGGAAGGAACGAGCGTCACATTTCATGGACCACCATAGGTACTAGTCATAAGCTTCTCCTTCTAAACTATTAGATGTCCTCATTATTTTTTCTCGTTCACCCAGTGGAGGGTTTGATTAAAAAATACTGTCCATTTTGTTGATCCAGACAACAACTCCTCTATGGTCCTTGCCATCATATTTCAGTAACTCCTTTTTAAACTTATGGTAATCTCTATCTTGAAATTTGTGCGTATTTCTTGAAAAAATTATCTTTGGTATTTCATGGTGTCCCTGATCCTCTAATTTTGTGATCCAGAACTTTGTGATGGTCTTTGAAGGACTAAGGGTTCTGCGGATAATGCGTCCATTCGTTCAGTTAATTGATCAATTCTCACGATCTATTCATTAAGCATCATTATACTCTCATCCTTGTCGTTACCCCTCATTCTTAAATAAGTATTCCATTGCTCCTCTGACATGTTTATTAATGTGTCAACTATGTTTTTTTTTTTAATAATTTATCGATTTTTTCCAATAGTGTTTTTTATACTTCATCGAATTCTGCCAGACTTTTCTCGACTTTACCAAAACAATATTTAATGCTATTTAATGCTATTGATTAGAGTATTGAAATTACATAGTAGGATTTCACTTATCCAATGATCAACTCTTATACTTAGTTTCGTATCCATTTTAAAAAATAATTTTAGCATAAACACAGGCATAGAGATGCACAAGGACTTCATCTTCATTTAGAAAAACTTATTTTCCTTGAACTAACAATAAAAATCTTTTGACTCATCTCAAATAACTCAAACAAGACAATCTAAGTTATTAAAATATTTGGGATAGTAATGATGCTACCTAGGACACCTTTGATTTCCAATATCAAAGCTTGGATATATGAAGAAAGAATGAGTTGGAAGTATAAGTTAAGAAACCACATAATAATACAAGTTTTAGAGGTTGAGAAAGATGGGTGCTCGTATTATCACAAATAATACAATTTAATTTTATAGTGAATTCTAAATCATCATTAAGTGTAGCAATGTTGTTGTTTGAAAGAAGTTTATTTTTATTTCAAAATACTTTGTCAATGGAGAAGTTGTCTTTGGAGTGAAGTATTCAAATTATTAATGTGATAATATTTTTTTTTCAATGTTAACAATTTTGATGACACTTTTTATTTTGTGGTTATTATTATATAATGTTTTGGAATTATAAATATTTTATAATAATGAAATTATGTTTCATATTAATAATCTTCTTTATTGAGATGATGTAAAATAAAGAATCTCACATAAAATTAATTATGTGAAATTTAAATCTCCTACAAAGTAGAAAGTGAATCTAAGTGAATCTATGTGAAAAGAGTAATAATTTTTTTTCATAATCA
Organism: Picea glauca; assembly: GCA_000966675.3. NCBI lineage: Eukaryota > Viridiplantae > Streptophyta > Pinopsida > Pinales > Pinaceae > Picea > Picea glauca. The sequence goes on from JZKD02S1154401.1 coordinate 150,492, forward strand.
TTTGAATTATATTTAATTAATTAAAAATAAATATAAGTTACAAAACCACTACCTCTAACAAAAAAAACTTTAAAATAAAGATTTTTTACTCTCATAATAACATACCTAAAACTATGTTACACTTATAATAAATTTCATCCCACATCAAAACTCTTATAAAATTTCATTACTCTCATAATAAGATCACTTAAAACTATGTTACATAATAACACATCCTATAATATATTTCATCCCACATTATAACTCTTCACTCTTCTTTGTTATAAGATTTTTTCCTTTTCATCATTATTATAGTGCCTCAAGGTAATGTATATAGTATTTAGTTTTTAAGTATTTCTTTGACTCTCATATTAGTTTGGTTTTGATTTAAAAATTTAAATATAATGTTAAACATAGGAAATAAGATTTTTTTTTAAATATAATAAAAAAATATATTTTTCTAATTTTTGAGTGATTAATAAATTGAAAGTTTTATCACAGTCTTCACGTAATTCGAGGTTTAAAATTAATTACAAATTTAACATTTGATATTGTTGATATCTTTGTGTTTAGGTAAAGCGATTTGACATGTGTCGCGATCATCGCCATTAGTTTTGGGTTAGCAACTCAACGAATCTGGTGGGTTTGTTCTGGATGATTTTACTCGAGAAGGTGTTGTCACAAGCCATGGATTTGAAGAGTTTGGAGACTAGTGCCAACCTACAAATGTCACGATGGAGTGTGTGGGCGGAAACATTTGGATCTGTGCATTTGAAAAACTATATGTGGCTGCAGTATGCTTGCTATGACGAGAGTTAGGACAGATGCTATGGCCTCTATACTTTACATAACATTCTCTTTCTCCAAGACAAATTTTAAAATCCAATTGTTTTCCAACTTCAATCATTCATATTTCTATTCGATGATGGTAGGTTGTGGAACGAGCCCTTGCCAAATCTAATTTTGGGCCCCGTGATGCAATCCTCACAAGGGCCTAGGCCACAACCTTCCAACTTAGATGATGAGAATACCATGGACTTTAAATATGATTAATAATAATCATATTGTTTCTGCGAATGCTATGATAAATTCTTCCAAGTTTAAACCCCCATGTATGCGCATGATCACATGCATCCATATACGCACAAACCCCAACAACAACACTAATAACCTAGACTAAATATAAAATAAAATTAATATAAAAAATTCCAAAATAAAAATAACTCTGTTCCATAACAATAATATATAAATAACCTGATGGAGTATGCTAAACTACTTTTGACTTTTGATTGACTAAGAGCTTATCTTCCTCAGAAGAGTGGCAACATGCTCCCTTACCATACTCAACAGGTTATTTCAGAGTACCGTGATTTTGCTTAATTGCAGAGACTAAATTATTGTTGGTTATATTCTGTGGTGTTGCATTGCAGTATGACTTAACAACATATGACGACTGTTACAAGATTTTGCAGGTAAAAAAAACAATAATATATAAATAATCACTAAAAATTAGTTATAAAGATGATTCATAAGATGTCACAAAAGTAAAAACTTCATCACCGAGGACTTATGAATTCACATTAATTTTATGTACGTAATACTTCATTGAAAAACACAAGAAGAGGTAGCATAATTATTATTTTTATTTCGTCTTATATATTTGACTACATATAATCACAAAACAGTTTTAGGCTTTAATGTTTTGTATAATTTTGAGTTTAAAACAAGTTATATCAAAGTTCCAAAAAAAATTCCAATGTTCCATGACCAACATTTATAAAAACTCTTTCCGTGGGTTAAGGTTTTCCCAAAATTTGGAATCTCTCCTGCCATAGCGTGTCACCATACTCAAGGTGGGTATCATATAACAAGCAGAGGTTAGTGTCGAGTTTTTGTGGATAGAAAGAAAGATTCATCCGTGGGTGAATAAGATAAGAACATATCTGCTGAATTATCGCTGAGAGAGCGCATGATATATACAGTATATTGCTGAATTCGACTGTGTTTATTTTATAGAGCGSGTTAATAGAGGACGATATTRTATTTTCTGTGGTCAGAACGAACAAGAAAGAAGAGATGGGAGGCGGGGTGATGCTCAGAAACGTCGGCAGAGCGATCGGGGCCAGGGGCGTTGGAGGTGGGCCGGTGGTTACCTCTGTGGCACAGCAGGCTTCATGCTCAGCRTGCAGGAGCAGTTCATCGAGTGCGGCTAAGGTGAGAGCTTCGACATGTGTTTGCGAGAAAGGAAGAGGAATTGCCACACAACAGACTCTACCCAATCAGCCATGCTGGCTACTCGATGACTGGGAATTTACTGGAGACGAAGAGGGGTTCCAACGGCACCACGACGACGACCACCACGATCGCCTCATTTTTGGATCGGTGCCCACTCAGAAAGAGGTTCAGGAGGTTGTTTCTGATTTCCAGGATGCCCTCACACAGTAAGCTCATGGTTCTCTTCCCCTTCTATTAGTTTCTGCAAGAGGATATGGGAATGCCATTCTTTTGGGTTTTCTTTTTGGTTAAGGGGTTAGGTGCAATTATGTTCAGGATGCTGACTTAGTTTCAAATGTTTAATTAGACTCCAACATTTTGAATACCCGACAAGGTCGATTGATCCGATTCTTATTCAATTATATCCTAATATTTTCAACACCCGGCAAGGTTGTTTGATTATTTAACCCATGCTCTCTGCAACCTTTAATTCAAACCACTGAGAGGTGAAGTAATGAATTTCTAGTTCTTACCGTACTTCAGGCCATTGAGAGGTGAAATAACGGGCTTATACCACACCTCTATCATTTCTTTCTTTATGGTTAGAGGTGTTGTGGAGTGCCTCTGGTCATTGGAATCACTGTAATCAACATTTTGTGTGGACCTCCTAGGTTACTTTGAGAACTTGAGTGCTTAATAAGCACCTGCTTCGAGCTTTTCTAACTCAAATTCAAAATTAAAATCTGCAAGTTTCAGCAACCAAACCCCAATCTGCTACCGTTGATGTTGGGGTAAGTGTGGTTGCAAACATCATGTTTCTAACATTGATAAATTAAATTGAAAAAATATAAAAATCCATTAAAATAATAATAATAATAATAAATATATAAACTAAAAACAAAATGGCACTTCACATCCTAGCATAGATGATGTCTAATGTGGATATAGCTCATGCACAAACATATATAATATTAAAAAATAATGTATTTTTTTTTTGGATATATATGTGTGTCTATGTAAAGTAGCGCATCTTTGGAATGTGTTTTTCATTCCAAATTAGAAGAAAAAATGCAATCTTTTTCTTGGAAAAAAATTATAGTCACACACGGTTGACAGGTGTGGGGGGAGATCATCTATCATCTCGAGGGATCAACGGAAATAAATTTTGTAACGAGCAACAAATAATCGAGCTGTCCTTGGTGCTATACCAAGGGCTAAAGATACTAGATTCAAACCTCATTAGAGACTTATAGTTATAAGCGGCTCATCTCTAATTATAAAACATATGAGAAACACAATTGCCTCGAACAACTGTAGCCTAACTAGGATAATATCTAGAATTCATCAAGAAGCAAAAAAATTTGCATCGGTTGAATATTATCATGTGTTGAGGGCATTAAATCATCAAGTGGACAACCTGGACAACTTTGCTACTCGTTTGGAGGTTGGAAATCTCAAAACAAAAGGGGGGATTTTTACAACACCAATCCCATAATTTATTAACCAATGCTTATATCAAAGTGTGAATTGACAAGTGGCATTTTAATGCCAAAGGATCCATGCAAATTCAAGTGGTAGTTCAATCCCATGAGTAAAGGACATGCATTTAATCTCTCACTCTCCATAATACACTCACACACATACTCGTTGATGGTGGAGCAGGGTATTATGATATTGTTACCCACAAATTTTGCTGGGCAATTATAGGGGTTGCCTGTAATTGTTTTGAAGAAATGATGAAGAAGCCTATTACCCACCATTCTGTTGGGTCAAAGAAATTTTTTTGTGTAGAAATAGAAGCCATCTTGAAGGGCAAGTTGTGGGTTGATCTGAGGCAGTTTGTAAACTAAGGACACCCACAACATATCCCTCTAAATCCTGTAGACAACAAGGCTTATTTCTGACTTATAGAACGTTGTTTGAAGAGTGATGTATGTCCTCAATGATGTCTCAGAAGGTGAGAATGTGATCAATGGTTTTGTGCTATCGTTGAAAACATGCCTATCCTCTGGCTCAAAGGGGCCTTCTCTCAAGCTCCTTAGACAAGAGGATATAATGTGTAGTAGGATAGAGCTTTGAGAATGTCTCGCTAACCATGATAGTCTGATAGTTGTTTGAATTAGCAATGGAGCTTGATCTGTGAATCAGGTGGATAATGTGGGGGGACCATGCCTATGGGAACATTGAGCATACAACGTGGTTAGATTAATTAGCAATGCAATCCACAAGAGAATCTATACTAAGTTTGAAAACTTAGCTTGGAAGCCCTCCTCATTTACAAATATGTTGGTATTCATCTCTTAAATTCCCCACCATATCTCAATGTAGAAGAACACATGGCATGAGGATGGGGTGATGTGACTAGAACAAGAGGTTGCTCGGGGTACATCATAAAGGGTGCTAGTATGGGTGAACATGGATTGGGGGTCAAGATCAGTTTGGAGATTGGAATGACGGGGAAGGAGGGAAGAGGACTAGTGATTATGTTTGATTCCTTTGGTTGTGAGAAAATATAGAATGTGAACCATTTTTTTAATTGAAACGGTTAACTTGTATTGAGTCAAAATGCGGCGGCCAAACTCGTACCGCATAGTATAAAATTTGGATAGATTGTTATAGTCAACAAGACGCTTTAGAAGTTCATTATTTGGGCTTAATAGTCTTAATTAGGGCTTTTGCTTCCAACATTTACTACTGCATTTTCTAATATATTGTCCTAAAAGAAATAAATTACAAATCATTAATGACATTTCAAATAGAATGTAATGCATGTCCTAAGCACTAGCTACAAATTCCATTTGGGTTGTAGAACCTGAGTGTTTTGTCGTGTCCTCCAGAGGTCCGAGAACTTGATGAGGAGGGGGAACCAATAGTTCAACTGGGATATTAACAAATTTTGACAAGCACACAACGAGTTCTTCTAGTACATTTGCTCAAGCTTCCAATTCTGCCTCTTTTGCTTTAAGCTTATCAATTGAGAATTGCACCTTTAACTCCCATTCCTTTAAATTTTGTATATAGGCCACCTGGGATTGTTAGTTCTATCACTAGTTGTGAGCAAGGTGCACAATTTTCCAACACTTGTTGCATTGCTTGACTTGCTAAGGAGAAGGCCACCTTTGCTATGTCTTCATTGCAATGGTTTTCTCAACAGAGCCCCGTAATTTTCTCTTCCATCTTACATTTGAAACAATGTCGATCCATGCTTCTAGAAGGACAGGGGAGACTACAACACCCCACACTCAACCATGTAGGATAAGGAGGTGACCATTGAGACTAGAGGAGTCTCTACAAGGAAGATGGAGGGAACCTTGCAAGAGTAGACGCGATTGAATTCCACAAGAAGGGAAACAATGCAAATTTTGTCAGAGACTTTGTTGCCAACATACCTCCACTCATGAAAACCTTGTTGTGTCAGCCTTTGAGAGTGTTGGGCAAAGAATGAGAGGGACAAACTCCTTGACGTGCATTGGTGGAAGGGAGAGTGTGGGTGCTTGTTTCGAAGGGAGCGATTAATAGACCACATGTTAGTGCATGTGTGAGGGAGGTGGTGGGATGGAGGGGCTTTGAATGCCCCTCCCAATTCATTAAGTTGATTTGACATTTCGCGGTAGAGGGGGTTAGGTGCAATTTGTGACCCCCACCCCTACCCTCCTTTCTCCAAGACTCGGCTTCGAAGGGCATCATGGAATAAACTTTTGCACATGAAGGTCCTCTCCTTACCCACTTCTTTCAGCCAACTTCTATCGAGAGATACTCCTCCATTTGCAATCTTGTTGGCATCTGAGTTGTTTTTCCGGTAGACATGATAAAGTGGACCTGTTTGAACTTTGAATTGCTAGATGAGAGTTTTTGATCTGAGTATGAGTCTGGCCCAAGCAGGTGAAGCATTTCCCCATTCTATTCTCATGGCATTGATCATTAAGGATGAGTCTCCTATGACCATTATAGTTTCCCCTGTGATCTTGGCGAGGATGTGCAATTCTTGGTGAATCACCAGTGCTTCAGCCTCATTATTGGTGGCCTCCCCAATACCTCATGCAAACTGGATTTCTTTTTGTCTTCCGAGAGAAAAGATAACTTCCCCTGCACCTGCTGCCCCAAGAATGTGAACCTTTTTTTAATTTGACATCTTTGTCAGATTTTGAGCAAAGTGCCACCCAGATTAAGTTAGGTAGAAAAAGATGAACAACGTCAATAACTTCTAGTAGTGTTGACTTCATTGGGACAGGGATCCTCAGTGAATAGGATATTTCCTTCCTAAAAGGTATTAATTTTCCTTCAAATAGAATCAAACTTTTGCCTTTGATTAGAGTGGTTATAAACCACTAGATGTAAAAGTAGCAGATGATGAACTTGCAATTCTTGAATATTCAGATTACAAATACGTGGAGTTATACAATGGCACTTTTCAACCAAAATGTTATTTTGAATGGGGCTGTGTTTAACCACGTGTCATTTGGATGTATATTGTTGATTGTCTTTGTTTTATTCTTTCATGCAGTTGAATTTTTAACCCAATTCCTTAGTGTACATGCTATTTGTTATTTTTGTTGTAAAAAATGAAATGTGGTCTGATATGCATAAAAAATATTATGAACGTGATGTTATGTTATTTCTGCTGTACTGGAAACTATTGTCCTCCGATACTATCTTATAATCTGTGTTGCTTTCTCAAATGTTATTTTAGATCTCACATTTTTAGCTGACTGGTTACCAGGACACTGGATTTACAAGAATGTTAGAACAGCAATTAGTACTGCACTTTTCATTGTTGATCTCCTTGTTGGCAGGGGCATCATTCCTGTTTCTGGCAACTTCAATGACAAAACAGCATTGTCATCATCCTCTTCAGTGTATGAAAAGTCTGGGAACAAATCCTGTGGGATTTTAGTTAACCTCGACCAAATGGAGCGAGAATCGCATGAAGACAATTACAGAATTGTGCAAAAGGCTGGACACAACAATGTTTATGAGGCTTTCAACTTGCTTCAAAGCAATCCTGCTGTACAGGTCTCCTTTTTATACCTTTTAGGTTTTATGTAGCATCTACTTACTGAAGGATCTATAGAAGAACTCATCAAATCCAATTTGCAGTTCTGTTACATAAACAGTAATTTTCCGGTAGCAATATCTGTATTTCTTGTCTGAGAACACAGTCAATTATGGCAATTTTCCTTCCATTTGAACAGATGCCTAGATTTTGAGTGAGCGGCTAATCAAGAAAATCTGGCCGGCTGGTCAAATGCTCAATTAGTGTTAAGAAAGCTTACTGGTCCAAAATTTAGAAGCAGAGAACAACCAAACAGTAAAGCTTACAAAGCTGACCAGAATTTGAATTCTAAAATATTCTATTCAACAGACCCTCTTGTAGCCCTTAAATATGTCAATTCCTGATTGAGTCTTGTTTGTTCTAGACTCTAAAGGGTCTGCTCCCTGCTTAAAATTTCGGAGTGTAGTATCCATCATTATATCCTTTTATCAGCCCTTTGATTTATATGAGGCTGTCTTGTAGAATATGATGAGTTTTGCCATTTCAATTGACATTATCTCCTATGGATGTAATTGATTTCATGCAAACACGTTTTTTCTTTATTCAATTGTATCATTAGTTCTTTCTCAATTTTTTTGAGTGACTATAACTGCCATTTTGGTCTCTCCTTGATCATTTGAGGTGTATAATAGCAAAGTAGTTACTCTGTGTTGGGAACATTTATCAATAGATGTGCATGGGCTTGACTCTCTTTTTCAAAATTTGTTGCTTCTTTTTCAGGGAGCTGGCATCTGACTTTCAGTTATCATTGGTGCATTTTGTTATGTCAATCAAATTATGCAATATCCTTAGTTAGGTCTTTACATTGTAGTTTTCCTTGAACACATATTAGGAAACTTCCTTGAGATATCTTTAGCACATTTTCCTTATAAGTCGGTGTTACCCCTCAGTTTCAATTTAGTATACCTCAATTTCTTTGCCAAATTTGTTCTAGTATCTAAGCCGATCTCGTGCATATCTTGAGATGATGTCAGTGCCCAAGGTTTCTTGATCAGTTGTGCCATGATGATGATTTGTATTATGTATCATGATCAGCCAAAAGTGTGACCATTGTATCTTATGTATTATACTAGACCATGCTTAGTGATCATGTAAAGTGTTGTTTTCATCTAGGTGGTTTCTCTAGATCCTTGTGGTTTTTCATTGCCCATCCTCTTAGTTCTCATTTCAAGATAGTCCCTGTCCTTATGGCTTGTACTAACCATCTCATGGAGGTCATTTATGGTTGAGGTGGGTGTGCGGGGGTCTTGGAGTGGATCTATTAGGACACATGACTTAGGGAACCCCTAGGTTTTTTCACTTTACCCTTATGCAAAAGTGTTACTAATGTATTGTAAAGGTTGTCACACCTAGAAATCACACCTATTTTATGCTTAAGCATGGATCTACCTATGTAATTGTCACACTTTGGCTGAGGTGATTAATTCCCTAGCACTGTTGGGACTTATGGCATGTATTTAGCTCTTGAGATCTTGTAAAACCACCTCATGAGGGGTTTCCACATATTTTTATGCAACAAGACCCTAGAGGGACCCTCTCCACAATGCCCTAGGCATTCTCAGGTTATTCTTCATGCCCATGGACCAGTCATGCCATGCCACATCACATTCCATAGAGCGCTCAGCCACACCATCACTTTTGGAGGCCTGTGTCACTCTTTTAGAGGAGTTGTCCACCTTGGAGATTGCATTACTCGATTGTTTGAGCATCTACTTGGCACATGTGGACTAGTTTGACCTTCCTAGACTTGTGGGAGGTTGTTAGCATGATTTTGGGAGGAGGTTACACAATGGAGACCTCACTTATTGTTGAATTATTTTAACTTTGAAGAATATTCTACTTATATTTGAGTCATTATTGTATAGATCAAATCCCCTTTTGTGGATTGATCAAGTCGGGTTTTGTATAAGATCAAATCCCCTTTTGCGGATTGGTCAAGTCGGGTCTTGTATAAGATCAAATCCCCTTTTGTGGATTGGTCAACATGTATTTGTATGGTGGTATTTGTAAAGTTGACCTCTAGTAATTGTAAAGTGGTTTTAGCCACTTCTAGGAGAAGTCAGCTCCATCAAGTGAAGTGTCACAACCCTAACGCCACCTCACAACTTGTATTTATGTGTGAGGATGGTGTCTCATTTGAACACACACAACACACTCAACTCTGCAGTGCACAAGTCTTGGAGGAGAAACTACTGCAACTGGGGGTGACGTCAAGGAGGGTTTCTGGTCTATCTCTTGGTATTTCTTGGTTAAGTGGTGCGCTACTCTTCCTAGTGAAGGAGTAGAGGAGGATCTTTTGTTCGGTCTTTGGTCTATCTATATTGAGGAAGTTTTGTTGGGTTTTCTCCCCCATGAGGGTTTCCCAGGATAATCTGTGTGTCTCTATTGTTTCTGTGATTGCCTCTCTTTCAATGATATTATATATGCAACTAATATGCTAAATGATTATAATAATAAAGAAGAACTGTAATTGCTAGCTGTATAAGTAAAACTTCAACACTTATGACCGTTGGGAGCTATTTTGGAGGAGTTGTCTTCTCTTGGGGCCTCCCACATGCCACACCTATGGTATTTTCCTCTCTCTTTCATAGCCGTTGGCTCATTTTGTGGATCTATCTTTCTTGGAGGAGACTTTTGATGTGGTTACCATTCATGGAGAGATGTTGGCCTCCCTTGACCTTACTCTTGCTATTTTTGGATTGTCCTCTTTTTTGGGAGAATATTGTACATGTGTCACAACTAGATAGTTTATGTATTTTTGACCTTTTCCTCATAATTAGTTGGAGGATAAGCTTATTTTATGATCTCCTAGGGTAGATCTAAGGAGAGAAAACATTATTGTAATGAGAGGGTTGTTGAAGCCTCCTCTATGAAGGAGGCTCCCCTTCACATTATCGTTTATTGTTGATTGGCTATTGAGAATACAATTTGTTGAATATCTTCCTTTTGAGGCGATTTGGTGTTGGTTCAAGGTCTTCTCCCTTGGTTTCTATTTTGTGTTTCAAGATTGGATGTGGATGTCAAGTATTCTACAAAAGCTAGCAAATCGATCCATTTGAAGGGTAAACTCTACCACTTGGAAGGAAATTGCATATGAGGTAACTTCTCCCTTATCTTCCTTTGTCAATTTGCAAATTGTTTGTTGATTCCTTGCTTTGTCTATCCTCTAGGAACTCTAGCAAGTGTTAGTTTTTACTGCATCTCAGATCTGGTCTAATGTTTCCACAATTATGCACAATTTACTCAATTTAAACTGTAAACACAGACACACTGGGATGCCTAACTTTAACATAATGGAACATACACTTGCAATTTGATTATACACAAGTATTTAATCCAGAAATCAATATTCTTATACCAAGAATCAATGGACTCGCGTACCAGGGACAATGGCCCAATTCTTTCAATGCCAAAAACACTTACAAAAACTCTGTTGTCCAAGGTCTGCTCCTTTAGACCTGCTTTCCTAAGGTCTACTGTAGTTGTCCTTTGCTGCCAACAACCTTAACTTGTCTGTACCAGCCTTTTATCAGATCTGTCCAGCTACTTCAAGGTCTGCTCCTTGCTGCTGGTCACCTGTGACTGCCACACAATTGCCCTACAGGCCTGCAACCTCACTCTTCCAGCAGTCTGAGCTTTTTTCTCTGCTGCCAGCTCTTTTCCCTTGCTGCGGCTGCTTCAATTAGGCCTGCGGCTATGGCTAGGTTTGCTCCTCAAGCCTGCGGCCACTCTATCTTGGACAACCGACCCTCCTCTTCCAGCCTACTCGGCCCCTCCTCAAGGGCTAAAACAGGCCTACGGCCTACTCGGCCTCTTCCATCCAAGGTACCTGCCCAAACACAAGAAAAAACCTCAGAAAGTGAGGCCTATCAGACTCTCTCCATGGCTGGTAGATGTCTCCTCAAACCGCTGAAAATTTCAGACCTCTTTCTCATCCATATCTCTTCACATGTGTTTTGTCACAATGACTTGATCTCTTATATATACAAGTCCAAGGGGTGTGTCAAAATCCCCTTCACAAAGTGAACACAAAAATGGATTTTCTTGTCGGTGTGAAACCCCATCACAAAGCCCATGAGGCCCCAACCTCATTCCAAGGCCGATTCGACAAAACAAAAGGCTAAACTGGTGCCAATGGAAATTCCCACATGCCTGGCACCTTGGCCTCTTGTGGGAATACCTCCCTCCCGAAGCTACAAAATCAACACTCACTCTTAGCGAGGGAGGTATTCTCCACCACTCCTAGTTTGTCTCTGAAGTAGACAAACTTCCCCTTCACTAAGGGCTTAGTGAGAATATCTGCAATCTGCTCATCTATGGAAATGTGTTGGAGCTTCATTGCTCCCTTCTGTACTCTGTCTCTGATGAAGTGGTATCTGATCTCAATGTGCTTTGACTTATCGTGAAACACTGGATTCTCTAAGAGCTTGATACAACTATGGTTGTCATAGTGAATCACGGTAGGCTCCATTTCCCAACCAAATAATCCTGCAAGAAGCTTGCGAAGCCAAATAGCTTCACAACTCGCCAAGTTAGCTGCCATATACTCTGCCTCTGTTGAGTTGAGTGCCATGGAAGTCTGTTTCCTGCTATACCAAGAAACCACTGATGATCCCAAGCCGAAACAACCGCTAGAAGTGCTCTTCCCGTCGACTGCACTACCTGCCCAATCTGAGTCTGAATATCCATGCAACTTCACTCCATTAGTCTCGACATATCTTAGACCAAATCCAACTGTACCACGAAGGTATCTGAGCACATGTTTTGCTGCCACCCAATGCACCCGTCTCGGCTCAACCATGAACTGAATCAGGGTGTTAACAACAAAGCAAATATCAGGCCTGGTATTGACCAGGTACATCAACGAACCAATCAACTGTCTGTACATCGTGGGATCCACCATATCTGAATCTGAAGTCCCCAACGTTCTTAGGTTGGTGGTCATAGGTGTAGTCATGGACTTACAGTCCATCATCTCGAATCTCTTCAATATCTCAACTACATACTTCCCTTGCCAGAGGAAGATCTCACTAGGCTACTGCCACACCTCTAATCCCAAGAAGTAATGCATCAATCCAATATCCTTCATCTCGAACTTCGAAGCCAGTTCCTTCTTGCACCTAACAATGAGTTTCTCAGTTCTTGTGAGAAACAAATCATTGACATATAAGACCAATATGAGAGGATCCCTACCAACTTGTAGGAGATATAGGTTGGGGTCTGCGTCACTCTTGATGAAACCCAAGCCCTGCAAATCTCTATCAATCCTTGAGTACCATACCGTAGGTGCCTGCTTGAGTCCATACAACGCCTTCTTCAACCTGCACACATGTGATTTCCTCCCATGTGCCTCAAAGCCTTGAGGTTGCTCGATGTAAACTTCCTCCTCAATCACACTATTGAGAAAGGTTGTCTTTACATCCATTTGATGTATCTTCTACTTCATAACTGAAGCAAGGGAAATGACTGTCCTAATAGAAGCATACCTGGCCACTGGAGAAAAGGTCTCCTCGTAGTCCACTCTCTCTTTCTAGGAGAACCCTCTTGCCACGAACCTTGCCTTATATTTCTCGATACTACCATCTACAGTGTGCTTGATCTTGTAGATCCATTTGGCAGTCACCATTGATTTCCCTTTGGGTCTTGGAACTATGTCCCACACATCATTCTTTGTTATGGATTGATACTCTTCCGTCATGACATCTTTTCAAACCTGCTGGCCTGCTGCTTCCTCAAAACTGGAGGTCTCAGAATCAATGATGTTGCTTATGAGAGCTACATAGCTAGAGAACCTCTATGGAGGCATACTCTCCTTGAAGGTGCCTCTGGGGGTCGCATGTCCCTTGTCTCGAAGGCATCTAGGTCTCATGTCATTGGGAGGGTCCGTTGGATCCACGAACTCCTCTGACTCTTCATGGTTTGAGGGTTGCTCTTCTGTATTGGATGGACCTATGCTTTCCTCGATCTTTAGAAGCTCCTACTCCTCACCACTTGCTGTAATCTCATGGGACCTTCTGAAGGCCAAATCCTCCTCAAACCTGACATCCCGACTGACCACAACATACTTGTCCCCTGGAATGTAGATCTGGTGGGTCTTTGAGGTTTCACTGTATCCCACAAATGTGCCCTTCATCCCAGAGGGTTCTAACTTCGTCCTTTTCTCCCTAGGAACATGGATGTAGACTGGACAACTGAAGATTCTCAAATGCCCTATCTCCTATTTCCCTCATGTGAATGCCTCTTCGGGAGTCTTGTCCTTAAAGATTTGATAAGGGATCTCGTTTTGAACATAAACTGTCGTGTTGCATGCTTCTGCCCAAAGCATCAGGGGCAGATCCTGGTCATGCAGCATTGCCCTGACGGCCTCAAGTATGGTCCGGTTCTTTCTTTCTGCCACCCCATTCTACTGAGGGTTGAAAGTCACTGTCAATTCCCACTTAATCCCTACTTTCTTACATAAATCCTTGAATTCGTTGGAGGTGTACTCACCCTCGTTGTTTGACCTCAAAACCTTGATCTTCTTCCTTGTCTGATTCTCCACTAGAGCCTTGAACTCTTTGAATTGACTAAAGACATCATCCTAGGTCTTGATGAAGAAGATCCATGTCCTTCTAGAATAATCATCAATAAAATTCATATAATACTGACAACCACTTGTTGATGGAACTGACATTGGTCCACACACATCTGAATGTACTAGGTCTAGAATCTCCTTGGATCTGCTGTCACTGCTGGGAAAGATAGCCTTGGCATTCTTGCCAAGTGCACATCCTCTGCATACTCCTTGGTGTTCAGTTTCAAACTCTGGTAGTCCTATAACCATCTTCCTTAATATTGGCAGTGTTTGGTGATGTAAATGTCCCAATCTCCTATGCCAAAGCTCACACAGATCATCATTGTTGTGTACCAGGGCTTGAGCTGGCTTGTTGATGATTGCAGCTTCATGAGACATTCTCCAGATCGTACTCCTCTGGATTGATTTGAGATGATCCGTGAGAATGCCCATGTGATGGGTGAGTCATACTCCTCTAGACTGAGTTGAGATTACATGTGTGGTCTCTTGTCGTGCTCCTTTGGACTGAGTTGAGATGGTTTCCTGTCGGACTCCTATGGACTTAATTGAGTCGACTTGAGATGGCTCTCCAGTTCGTAGTCCTATGGATTTGGTTGAGTTGATCTGTTGAGAGTGACGTCACTGTCGTTGAGCACATGTGGACTTTGTCCCTAGTGGCAGAGCACTAGAGGATGTTTGTGAGATCCCTTGCTATATTGTCTAAGAGTAAGATTATTGTGAAACCCTAATTTTGTATTGTGAAGGGTACAAGTCAGCCCTACCGTGTAAAGATAATTAATATTGTGTAAAGGATTAATTATATTATTCAGTTGTACAAGTCGGCCCTATTGTGCCAATAGACACATCTATTGATGAGTTAGGTTATGTATTTATAGGAGAGATACATCCCCATTGTGGATCATATCTCATTCTCACATAACACATTGTGGAGATCTGAAATTTGGTGCGCACTTCTCTTAGGCGCTAGCTTTCTTGGTCATAGAGCACCCTCTTGTGTGTGCTAGGGTTTGTGGTGAAAGGGTGATCTTCTCTTGATTCTATAACAAAGGATTGTTGGGTTTTTCCCTTGTTTGAGAAGGGTTTTCCCAGGATAACTTCTTGTGTCTTGTGCATGGTTATTCTTCTTGTGATCTTGGTTATTGCAACTATTGTATATTGCATTGCTGCATTGTTTATGGTTCAAGTTCATGCTAAATTGAAAGAAACTACATGTCCTTGAGCTAAGCATTAAAAATTCAACATGCTATCAGAGAAG
>JZKD02S1154401.1:175167-194772 GCA_000966675.3 Picea glauca
TTGTTACAAGCATATTGGGATGTTTCTTTCTTGAATATCTTTCAGCTCCTAATTTGATATCTAACCCTAGATGTCTTGGTTAAAAGTGCTTATTTACTTTCTTGGATTGGTTTATCTCTAATTACAAATCTGGAATTTTGCATGTTTAATTACATAAAACAGATTTGGTGATATTAGGCAAGCCAAGTTATACCTTGGACTTGTCCTTACTTGAGCACAAATTGGATTGCTCAAAACGTTACACAATCTAAGGTCAATTTATGTTCTAGTACTAAGATTACATCTCTTGTGCGTATATTTAACTTGAAGTGGTTCTCTAAAGGACAATTTAGATCTATTGCAAGTTACATTCACTAAATTTTTGTTAGGCTACTTCTTTAAGGTTTTATCATTAACTGGGGATGGTAATCAATAATTTGCAAATCTGAAATTTTCTCTTGCACATATAATAAATCAGATTTGAGCTTCAATCCACACATTTCCAATTCCTTTAAACATTGAAGTGGATTGTGATGATTTGTGCTTGTTCTCTTAAAGATCTATCTTAAAGCATCATTATCACTAGGTTGTTGGATACTTTATGTTTCATGTGTTGTATCACTGGTGGGCTTCAATTGATTCATTGTTAAAGTAAATCTTTGCATTTCTTCTCTTAATCATAATTAAGATTTACTTGGGCTGTCTTAATAATCAATCATATATCAAAGGTATACCCCCCTTGGCCTCTTGACAGTTGGCCAAAACTAAATGGGAAGTTGTATTGAGGTGACAATGACACAACTCCCCTTGGTTTCGTTACCCCAAGGTGGCATCTGTGGATTGAACTTTTCCACTTAGATGCTAGTTTAGGCGGTAACAGTCGAAAATGTATTTTATCTTTCTTGGACTCTGAGGCACTGTTCTTCGTGTTAGATTTCGTAGTGCACCCAGACTTGGTGCACACACACCTCAGGTCTGGTCTATGTTTGCAACAAAATACACAAATTAACACAATTTGAACTGTAAACATAAACACACTGAGACACCTTAGCACAGTGGAAGATAAAACTAGCAATTAGATCATACACAAGAACACAGAAATTTAATGCCCAAAATTACTTGTTCTTAAACCAGAACATATGGGCTCCCGTACCAGGGACAATGGCCCAAATTTACATTAATGAAAGATACCAAAACCACTTACAAATCATTGTAGAAACCCTCCTGGTTTTCGTGTCAACAATCGGCCCACTGTGACTGAGTGTTAGCGTATCTACTGCCCCTCAAAACCCTCCACAATTTCAGTACCTTCACACCAATATGTCAGCCTTAAGGGCAGCCCCAAAACCTGCTGTTTTGCTGTCTATAATAGCTCAACAATGCTGCCTCCAGACTGTTGTAACAGCCCTTACAGGACTGCCCTAAAGGTGCTGTAGCAGCCTTTTTCTTTGGCTGTTACAGGCCTGCAATTGTCTACTGAGGCTGTGGCTCCTCCTCCTCTGACAAGCTGAGTCTTCCACAGGTCTGTGGCAGCCTCCCTTGGCTAGCCAAATCCTCCCACAGACCTGCAGCTTCTTCCTCTGCTGACCGAGCCTCTAGGGAACCTGCAATTTCTTCTTTTCCTTTCCCAAAAGACCTTCAGAACTCAGCCGCTGTCCTCTCTCATCAGACTGAGTCACTAGAGAGTAGGTCGAGCCTCTTCCTAGGCCTGCAGCTCCTCTTTCTCACTAGGCCAATCTTTCTCTAGGACCTGCGGCTGTCCCCCTAGCCTTGGACTGCCATACTCGGCCCTCCTCACAACAGAACCTGCCTCTAGCTTGCTGGCCGAGCTCCTTTCTGCTTGCTGGCAGCCTCTTCTTCCTAGACCGAGACACCTAAACCCTAGCCACAACCCTCCTCTTGCTGCAGCTAGCTTTTTCCAGCAGGCCGAGCCTCTCCTAGGCTATGGCCTGCTCTTCCTTGGCAACCAGCTATCACACGGACCTCGTCCTCCTTTTGTACCTTCCCAAACAAAGAAAACAGTAGCAAAACTGAGGCCAATCAACCTCTCTCCATGGCTGGACTGAGGTCACCACACTTGGACTAAAATCACATCATCCTTAACTCCTTTATATACAACTCTTAAGGGTGAGTGAAAGTCCTTAACTTATGTCAACATTAAATTAGAATAGTTTAATCACTTGTGTGGGTGTGAAGTCCCAACACAAGCCCACAAAGCCCATCATCAAGCCCATGAAACCCCAACTTCATTCCAAGGGCATTTTCACCGAATCGAAAGTCCAATGAGGTACCAACGAAGATTCTCATATGCCCGACACTAAGGCCATGTGAGAATATCTGCCCGAAGCTACAAAACATCAACACTCCCTCTTAGCAAGGGAGGTATTCTCACCACTCCAATATCTCCTGGAAGTAACTCTGTCTCCCACACTGGAAGTAGCTTTGTCTCTCGCACTGGATCCACTACCACAATTTCTCTCCAATCCACCTAATTGGCTGCTCCCTCTATAACTGAAGAAAATCCTGCTGTGTAGCATGGTTCCTCCCTGGAAAACATGCTGCTCCTAGAAGACTCTTGCTTTTGAGTATCATGCCTGGCCATCTCAACCCATGACACCCTCCTGGCAGTCTTGGAAGATGCCTCTTTCCCATCTAGACTGGCTCCCATTGAATGAATGGCTCTCCCTCTGAGCCTCTTGACTCCCTTTGAAGTCGGACTCCCTCTGATTTTGCTAATTCCCTTTGAAGTCGAGCTCCCTCTGAGTTTGTACAACCTTCAGAGCTACTTGATCCTTGTCCACTGTCGCTCTACTACTGTTGGTCATGGCTCGCATAAGCTAGCCCTTCAGCTTATACACGTTGCTCTCTCTAACTCCAAGATCACTGTTGTGTCTGAGCTAGATCCTTTGAACAACACCTTTCCATCCCGGAACAAGAGCTGCTTAGCCCTTCTCCTCAATCGTTGAGTCTAAGAACACACTCCTGGCACCCATAACACATTTGCCACTCGCAACACATCCCCTGAATCCATCTGGAATACCACTGTTCCAGATCCCTGTACTACATGCCTGGTCCTAATACCAAGCTCCACGTACATACCCGAGTCAGACACTATGAAGTTCTTGAACAAATCCTGTGCCCCTGTCATGTGTCGGTGGTTCCCACTGTATAAGAATCATGCACTCCTCCAAGGCAAGCATCCTGCTTACCCAAGTCACGATCATCCTGCTTACCCAAGTCACGATCATCCAATGAACTTCTGCCCAAGTCCATCATCCAAGTCACAAGACTCTCCGTGTCTATGCACACACTGCAGCCTGCAACTGAACCTGTGTCCTCTCTCTGAACAGTCCCAAGCTGCGGATGGACACTCGATCTAGTTCACTCTAGTCCGCTGCAACTCATCTTTGCAAGTGTCCTCGTCCTCCTGGGTCAAATACCTCATACATTGTTGCACCTCGACAATGTGCAACTCTCAGACCCGATGAGGACTCTAACTCATCAAACTGCCAAACATATGAAGCTATCTCGTCCGTGCCAAAGCTCCCGAGCTGCACCCATCGCAACTGTCTATGACAAGCCACTGGAAGTCTATCCACGAAGTTGGCAACCTACCACACAACATACTGCTGTGAACCGAGCTTTCTACCAATCCACCAAAACTCCCAACCTGTCACACCACCAAGATGCAATAGTCCACAACTCCTTGTCTGGACGGTCTGCTCCATGTCTCAAACTAGATACCATCTAACCTGCTGCTACTTGCAATAGTCACTGCAGCTCCCTCTCAGAGTTAACTCTTCAACACTGCTACAGCTCCCTCACAGAGTTGTCACCTATGTAGATAACTCAGATCCAATGCCCTTCTCAGAGCCTCAACCTCTGATACCATGTTAGATTTCGAAGTGTACCTAGACTTGGTGCACACGCACCTCAGGTCTGGTCTTTGTTCGCAATTGAATACACAAATTAACATAATTTGAACTGTAAACATAAACACACTGAGATGTCTAACACCTTAGCACAATGGAAGATAAAACTAGCAATTAGATCATACACAAGTACACTGGAATTTAATGCACAAAATTACTTGTTCTTGAACCAGAACATATGAGCTCCCGTACCAGGGACAATGGCCCAACTTCACATTAATGAAAGATTCCAAAACCACTTACAAATCATTGTAGAAACCCTCCGGGTTTCTGTGTCAACAATCTATCCACTGTGACTGAGAGTTAGGGTATCTACTGCCCCTCAAAACCCTCCACAATTTCAGTACCTTTACACCAGTATGTCAGCCTTAAGGGCAGCATCAAAACCTGTTGTTTTGCTGACTGTAATAGCTCCACAATGCTACCTCCAGACTGTTGTAACAGCCCTTACAGAACTGTCCTAAAGGTGCTGTAGCAGCCTTTCTCTTTGGCTGTTACAGGCCTGCAATTGTCTACTGAGGCTGTAGCCTGTGGCTGCTCCTCCTCTGACAGGCCGAGTCTCCCGCAGGTATGTGGCAGCCTCCCATGGCTAGCCAAATCCTCCCACAGACCTGCAACTTCTTCCTCTGCTGATTGAGCCTCTAGGGCACCTGCAATTTCTTCTTTTTCTTGCCCAAAAGGCCTTCAGAACTCAGCCGATGTCTTCTCTCATCAGACCGAGTCACTAGAGGGTAAGCCAAGCCTCTTCCTAGGCCTACGGCTCCTCTCTCTCACTAGGACGAGCTTTCTCTAGGACCTGCGGTTGTCCCCCTAGCCTTGGACTGCCCTACTCGGCCCTCCTCACAACAAAATCTGCCTCTAGCTTGCTGGCAGCCTCTTCTTCCTAGGCCTAGCCACCTAGACCCTAGCCACAACCCTCCTCTTGCTGCAACTAGCTTTTTCTAGCAGGCCGAGCTTCTCCTAGGCTGCGGCCTGCTCTTCCTTGGCAGCCAGCTATCACACGGACCTCCTCCTCCTTTTGTACCTGCCCAAACAAAGAAAACAACAGCAAAACTGAGGCCAGTCAACCTCTCTCCATGGCTGGACTGAGGTCACCACACTTGGACTGAAATCACCAAGCATCTTTATATACAACTCTTAAGGGTGAGTGAAAACCCTTAACTTATGTCAACATTAAATTAGAATAGTTTAATCACTTGTGTGGGTGTGAAGCCCCAACACAAGCCGGCAAAGCCCATCATCAAGCCCATGAAGCCCTAGCTTCATTCCAAGGGCGTTTTCACCGAACCGAAAGTCCAACGAGGTGCCAACAAAGATTCTCACATGCCCAACACCAATGCCATGTGAGAATACTTGCCCGAAGCTACAAAACATCAACACTTCAGAGGGCCATGTTGCCATCTGCTTTTGCTCCTTTTTTGTCCCTCAATTAATTTGAATTGAGAATCCTTGTTAGACTTCTTTTCATTTCTTTCCATATAGCCATTTGCTTTTGCTCGTTTCGTGGATTCTTGTTGAAACCACTGATATTGTTCAATAATTATGTCAAAAATTATGTTTTAGCCTTCTAAAGGCATTTTCCTGGTGCACAGAATTGATGAGGTTCTTTTGAGGCTCAATTCAAAGAATGCATACATTTTCCCGGGCTTACATCATCCCAATAAGTTTGCGAGGTTTAATGGCTCTATGAAACAATTATCAACTATTCTAAACTTCTAAAGCAAGATTCTATTACTTGTTTCTCGAAAATCTACTTGATCTTCAAATTGGGTGTGAGCTCAGATCCTAACAATTATAAGACCATTATTGGGTACACCTCCAAGTTCTATGCCAAAGTTCTTCACGTGTAGCTTTCGGAGGAGCTTGAGAGGAGGTCTCTTAGGGCCTAAGGGTAGGCATGTTTTTGTCTCGAGTACTAGACTACTGACCATTTTTGGCACTTAGGGCCATCATTGAGGAGGTTCATCATTGATCTATGAAAGCCTTTTGCTACTTTGTGGACTTTCGAAAAGCATTTGACAGAGTACCATGTGAGGGATTTTTCTAGCAACTTTAGAATATTGGCATCTCCGAGATCCTTCTGACAGTCATCATGAGACTTTATGAGTCGGTTCTTGTTCATTTTCAAGCATAAAAAGATACAGAAGATAACAGAGTGTTCTTTTAATCTTTAAACAGATCAACTGAAGCATAAGAAACATTTGAAGAACAACATTCACTTAGAGGACAAGTATTTATCCTGGGAAACCCTCAAGGGGAAGAAAACCCAGCAAACTTCCTGTGATATATTATCAGTCAAACAAGTACAATGCACTTCTCTTCTGAGAGAGATAAGACAATAGTACTTACTGCTGTGTCTTCAACTTTCTCTGAGTCTCTACCCAGAACTGCCCTCAGACTTGTAGCTATTACTGTAGCTGCTGCTTTCTCAGGTGTGCTCTTAATGCTGACTTAGAACTACTCTTAAGGTTGCCTCAGATTGCTGCCCAGAACAGAGTTTTTCAGCCCTCAGAAAAGGCCCTTAGTTGCTGTCCAGAACACCTTCAGAACAGAGTATATTTGCTGCTACAGAACTGTCCTAGCAGCTGCCTCAGAACAGAGTAGATTGCTGCTACAGAAAAGAGTTATCAGCTGCTACAGAAAATCTCTTAGTTGCTGTCCAGAACAGCCTTTAGTTGCTGTCCAGAACTGAGATATTGTTGCTGCCAGAACAGAGATATTGATGCTGTCCATAACAGAGATATACACTGTCTCAGAATAGTCCTAGCTGCTCCAACAGAATAGATGTAGCTGCTCCCTCAGAATAGACTTAGCTGCTCCCTCAGAAGTATATGAACTGATGTGTAGTGAGGGGTGCCTCCCCTTCCTTTAAATAGGGCCGACCTGGCTAGGGTAGGGTCGACCTAGGCTAGGTTAGGCCTGACCTAGGCTAGGTTAGGAAGGGGGCAGCTTCAGGAGGGCAGTTAGGAAGAGGTCAGCTTGGAGGGCTGCTTGGAGTCGGAAGAGGGCAGCTAGGAGGGCTGCTTGGAAAAAGAATATCCTCTGCAGCTGCTTAAAATTTAACACTCCCTCTCAATGAAAGAGAGTATTCTTCAGGCATACACACCACACAGTTCTTTCTAGTCACTGCACATGATCATCGACTTGTTGACATCCACACATAATCAATATATCACAAGAAGTTTCGTAACCTTATGCAGATAAAGATCATTTCATGGAATGTGATCATTCAGTTCTCCTTAACCATGGTCAATTGCTAGAGTTATTTCACTTATAGCTCATCTTCAAGACCTAGGACAACTTTTCACATTACCTTGTCTTGACTTTTGCTTTGACACACAAAGCTCACAAGACTGATGGCAGTTACTTCTTGCCTTGACTTACAASGCTTTTTTCCAAGTCTCAAGTCAGCCTTGACATRCAAGGCAGTYTTGGAGAATTTCTTGTCCTTGACTTTTGCACTAGGCTCACAAGGTTTCTTGCAGCATGTCCTTTGTCCTGACTCTTGTCCTGGCTCACAAGGTTTGTACGTTCACCTTGACTCTTGCCATGACTCACAAGACTGGTTGATTCTCCAAATCTCCCTGGCTAGCTTCAGGGTGGCCACTTAAGGCCTCTCATTGGAGAATGTCTCCTGATGCTGCTATTTTTAACATTCCCTCTCARTGAGGGAGGCATTTTCTGCCATACCAAGCTTGTCCTGGAAGTACACAAATTTTCCAAGGGACAAAGGCTTAGTCAAAATATCGGCTATCTGCTCATCAGTACGAATGTACTGCAGCTTGATGGTGTTGATGATTGCAGCGTCGTGAGACATCCTCCATGATACATTCTCCTCTGTGACTGAGTTGAGTGACTCTGGACATGTTTCTTGCTTTTGATCTAGGAGATGATTCTGCACTCCTACACTGTACTTCATCTTTTTAGTCCCATTGACCTTCTTTTGTGGTCATTTATTTACTTGTCTTATGTTATCTCCCTCTTTGTATGGCATTGTTGAGTTGAGTAAAGGTGCTCCTCAGAACCAGCTAATAATTTTCATGTTGCTAATCTTTTTGTCTGTCAGCACACAATTTCTTATTAATTACATCAAAATTCTTTGCAATTTCTAATCTTTGAACCACACCATTGCGACCATCTTTCTGTGTAGATTGTTTCGACCCTGTGGAGGCAATTCAGAGACATTTTAGAGTTTTCAATAATAAAATTATTCCATTCACTAGATCAGTAGTCTATAAAGGCATTTAGAAGTAGCTTTGAATGTAAGTTATACTGGAGAGGTAGTAGTTCCAACGTTCAAGTTAATAACTGTTGGATGACATATCTGAATATTTTATCGGATGTTCTATTCTTTATTGGCTGATGGATTTCATTGTGATTTATTGATGCAGGAAATGGTCATCTCACTAGCCTCAGATAAAACTGTCTGGGAAGCTCTGCTAAAAAATGAGAAAGTTACTGAATTCAGACAATCACTTCAGAAGGGTTAGTTCCATATTAATATAGAGTTCTATTTAAGAACCTGTATTTGTTTGTCACATTGAATAGTTTGTTCTCTTTCTCAAATGCATTGCTTTGCCTAAATCTTGACTTGGAGGAATGATCATTGGTTGTGGATCACAGATGAATCAAAGCTACGAGAGTTATCTAAGGACTCAGACAAGCCTCCTCCTCATCAGGAAAATCATTTCATGTGGGTTATTGAGAATACTAAGATGAAGGTGATGGAATGCATCGAGAAAATAACAGAACTTCTTAACCAGTATTTTGGATTTGTGGACGAGAAAGACCTTTTCAAGAAAGATGAAGATCCTCTGGAGAGGATTTTAAGGGCCTCTTTGATGCTCTCTGTTGCTGTTCTCTTGATGATTTTAGTCAAACGGGTTTAACATATATAATATTGTTATGTAGATTAACTTCTACAATAGTAATTTGATGACATGACAAATATGGAAGTCCAGAATATAGGTCACCCTCGGAATCTTATAACTTCTTCATATTTCTAAAATGTTTGCAGTGCATCTGTAAATATATGTATATAAAATGCATTGGGATAAACATTGTATTTTATTTGTGATATTGTGTTAGTGTTTTTACCAGCAAAAGCTATTTAGTGCGAGTGTGGTGTGTTTTAGCAATCATTTAGCTTTTTGGTGTTGGTTACTGTTGGAAACCTAATCCGTTAGGATTATGGTATTAGTTACTTGTGAAGGAATATGAAATGTGAAATGTCAAGTAATAGGAACTGTCATCGGAAGTCCAAGAGACCTCTTGGAAGACGAATCCAAAGGTCAAGCTCATGTATTTATACGTGTATCATATTAATGAAATGTATTCCACATTTATCTAAGTTTGTGTGCATTCTAACAGTGGTATCAGAGCCTGTAGTTGTTGGGCCTGAAATATGCTATATGCTAGTTGTCGCAGGTTAATTCTCAGCATTCTGCTTGTAGAAACGTTTTTCTGCCATCCTCTGCCTGCCAATCTGTCTTGGGCGCACATTTTCTGCCCTCTGTCTACCTGCCAGTTTGCGTGCATCTGCATTAATTTGTGTCCTTGTATTGAGATTCATTTTGCTAGTGTAGA
Source organism: Picea glauca (assembly GCA_000966675.3). Taxonomy (NCBI): domain Eukaryota; kingdom Viridiplantae; phylum Streptophyta; class Pinopsida; order Pinales; family Pinaceae; genus Picea; species Picea glauca. Next base: position 184,665 of record JZKD02S1154401.1, read on the forward strand.
AACGCCTCAAAAACCCTAATCTGCTCTCTACTATGGTCAGACATTCGTCCATTTGTGTATCTCCTTGATTTGCAATTACCGATTTGATAATGGCATGAATCTCCCTATCCAGCACTACTACATTATTTTTCAAAAATAGCTAACAGTCTTCACAAGTCAACAAATCCGGTATGATATGTACAAGCACAAGAGCCGTTGCAGATCCTACAAGCTGTGCCATAGCTTGAAAAGTTATAAAGCCGAAACTGGATAAAGGAATGATAAGATAATTGTTGTGCATCGATGACTCTGAGTACTTCGATTGCAAAGATGTTAAGGTGCTTCCTCCATAAATTTGACGCTTCTTTGAGGATGGTATCCTTTTGCATTTAAATTTCAACATGTCTGACTATCTATTTGTTCATCCAGAGATCAATCATGGCATTTGTTGGTTCTCTTTTGAGTTCCAGTGATATGGTCGTAGTTGTCTACATTATCAATGCTACATTAGTAATTCCAGTGTTGGACAAAGGATCATTTTGACACTACTCAAGGAATAGATGCCACTCGAGTTATCCAATAACAGTGATCATCAATGCACACATCAGGACGTAGCCCAATACTCTTTGTCAACGCCAGTGTATAAAGTGGTAAAAGCTTGAGAGCCTCTGGAAGAATAAGCTGTCCAGAGGATGAAGTAGTTGCACAAAAATTGCGATATGTATGAAGAATGCTAACACAAATGCCTGTCATTTGTTCTCTTACTTGAATAAGTGGTGTAGTTGAGATTTCATTTCCATCTTGCTTCAAGAAATAAGTAAACTGAGCATCTAAGTTAACAAACATAATCGGTGCCACCTTTACCTTGATGAACCTGCTTTTCAAAAACAAATTACAATTTCTTGGTTTGGGAGAAAAAGGACTACAAACTCTTTCCTGGAGGTGACAATTTATGCTGGAAAAGAGAAATTTGAATAATATAATGACGAAAGATAGAGCATTGGGGGTTTTGGCTACATACAACACCGTCCTTGAGATGAGGCCTTTAATCTCTGAGATCCAAATGGTGAATTTGTCAATGGAATATGTCCTTCCTGGCACTGCGGTGGCTCACAGATCTATGAAAATTTCAAGTGTTTTGGAATCCGTGGCGAAGGCTATAATATGCTCACTTTTGGGTCCTCGCCTTTGTGATCTTTCTGGGATATGGTTTGTCACTGAACAAAAGATAACTTCCTAGTGAACATAGCGAAGACTTCCTTTGAATTCATTTTCTGATTGTTGGTTTGCCCCAAATCCAATTGTATGGGTTGTATGGGTCGTATGTGATTGTTGACCCTTACATACGACACTCTTTTTTGTTCATCAAATTGTTGGGTTGAACTTCTAGCATGATTTCCTATTGGATCTAATTGTGGGTATACAATGGCACCCTTGGTAATGGCATAGGCTCTAGAGTTGTATCTATGCTCTTCAGTCATCCGACAACTCCATGCTCATGGACAACACTAAAACAACTGCTTGAAGCAGTATAAGTTTACTTGTGTTTGTTTGAAATAGAGTTGAATCACATTGTGATTGGGTGCATTTTCGGTAGAAGCCAACACCCTCCATTTGTTGAGTTTCCATTGTTGAATCTTATTGTTAAATGTCTCGAATTGATGAATTATTAGAGTTACTAAATACTCTAATAATCACGATTGAAGACAACACAATCATACTCAACAAAGCAACCTTTCAATCTGTTCTAACTTGTTTGCAAGTTTCACAAGCCAAAATAGAACTACTTCAAACCCAAAGTTAGCTTCTTCATGATGAGCTTCAACGAAAAAGTCAACATTATGAACTAGTCTTTGTTCAGAACAACCCTCTTATCGATGGTGATGATTTGGAACAACAACCAGTGCAAGAGCAATTCAATGAGTCAACTTTAAATACAAGTTCAAATGAAGATGAAGTTGTGCATGAACAAGTTCAACTTTCTTTTTCCGAGCCAATCATCAGACCTTGGGAAGAAATCAGAGACAATAAGAACATAACAGGAATCAGATATGAAAAAGAAGTCACCTTTCATATTCTAGATTATACCAAACCAATCCAGTTCCAAAGTGTTGGATTGCTTAAAGAAAGTTCACATTCATCTACTCCAATTCAAGAGCAGATTCTTAAATGCTAACATTGTCATCGAGTTGGCCACATGGAAGATCAAAGTTTGATCTTCATTCTTGTGAGCATTGTGGAAAACATAATCATTCTTCAGACAAATGTTCCAAATGCAAGAAATATGCAAGAGTAAAGAACCCTATGGGTGGATCACTTATTGACAATGGTCATCAACAGTCAAGAAGATATATCAATGATACCGAAGAACTCATTCTCGAGTATTGACACATCTTGCAATGGAAAGACTTGCATCTTCTCACCTTGTACATGATAGGGGGAATAATATCAACAATTCATAGTCATGCTTCAAGTTTCAAAGTCCTATCAATCGAGCAGTAACAAACAAGTGTGATTTGGTTTGTGGTCCTCTGAACACCACCAGATTGGTTGTGGTTTTCCTTAAGCCTCCATTTAATAGAAGACCTACAACTTCTGTTAAACCACAGCTTGTGGTCATCTTTAAATCTCCATTCGAGAGCACTTCCATTTAGCAGATGACATCAACTTCTAACTAACTTAGGAAATGTTATGGGAACCATCGAGCCTTAGAGCCAAGTTCCAAGGTTTGTGTTCTTCCTTAAACGACCACCACCATTTAGTAGAAGACATTAGCTTCTGCTAACCATTTGGTTTGTGGTCATCCCAAAACCACCAAATCCAGATAGCACATTCAGTGATTGGCAGTTGTCGACTTCCATATTTTAGCTTTGTACTTGCACTCACATTCACCCCTTCAGATTAACGGGGGGATGTTGGAAACCTAGTCCGTTAGGGTTATAGTATTAGTCACTTGTGAAGGAATATGAAACGTCAAGTGATAGGAACCGTCATCGAAAGTCCAAGGGGCTTCTTGGAAGATGAATCCAAAGGTCAAGCTCATGTATTTATATGTGTATCATATTAATGAAATGTATTCCACGTTTATATAAGTTTACGTGCATTCTAATAGCTACAACCATTCACTATATTACCACATGTCTCATTTTCAAGTTTATTTTACACCTTGTAATACATTGTTGTTTGGAGGTTTTGCGTGGAAAGCTTATAATATATTGACTTGGTAATTTTATTTATATTAATTTGCTTGAGAATTCATCCCCAAATTATATTAACTAACGGATGTGTTATTTCTGTCTGAGCTGGTTGCAAGATGTGGCATTGCTTTGTATTCAGTGAATTATATTTTTAATGTTGACACAACAGTTCTATATGCTAGGAATGGTCAGGAAATATATTGATGTTGTTCCAATTGAACCAAGCATTAGTTTTGCATGCAGAAAACTGTTGTTAATCATGTCTGTTACTGACATAAACAATATAGATAATAATGGAAATTGGAATAATGTTTAGATTATCAAATGATATAAATATTTGAAATGTCAAAATGACTTTTGACCTTAGCATAGTAATTGTCAAATTAGGTTTTCAACTCCGGCAGTTTTATGCCATTTTATGGCCTAACTAAAGTTCCCTTTCAGTAAAGGTCTGTGATGATTGCTTGTCTCTTTATTGCATTTTCGTTAAAAGGTAAATCCATAATGCTGTCGCTTGTCGCTTGTTCTATTGTATTTTGACAATGTCAAGGTAAAAAAACATTTTTGTTAAGAACGTTTTTCAAGTATAAAATGAGTTATAAGAGGTTTGAGCTTCTATGTATAATATTTTATTATTTTTTTAATCATTAAAATATTTTTAAAATAGATTTGAATTTGTCCCTTCTTTCATAAGGTTTGTTGTATTTTGTCTATATATATAGACCAAGAGGATGAATTAAGTCTGGTGGTTAGCTCTATTTGTTGAGCATTTTGAGCTTCATGCAAGAGGTCTTGATTCGATCCCTCAAGGGATTGTCTTTGTGATGTGCCTTACTTGATGTTATACTAAGTACCATCTACAAAATACGGAGAAGTGTTTGAAGGTTTCCTTATGAAAAAAGAGCAAGAGAATGAGAATTTTATTGAATTACATATGAAATCTATCTATAAACTTCATTTACACTCTTGTATTTGTGCCCCTTTTCGTAAGGTTTGTTGTGTGTGTGTACATAGGGTCATAGTTCGATTTCCATTCCACGACATTAGGGACACTAAGTCTGAGTCCCATGTTTTACATTGGGAACTATCTATGTCCCATGTTTTACATTGGGAACTATCCCGACAATGAGGGGAAGTGCCTAAAAGTTTCGTGAGTTATTTATAAGGAAAAAAAAATGTTGTATGTGTATATATATACTAGGAGATTGAGAATTTTATTGCATTATATACGGAATCTATTTAGAAACTTCACTTATACTCTTTTTAAAACGTATAATATATCAGGTCATTGAAAAAAATAGTATTCCATGGGGACGTGTGCCCCCATGTTTCTCACTCTCCGAGGGTGGGGGGTGTGCATGGGGAAACATTTCTCCGATGTGGGGGACGTGTTTCCCCAAAAGGGGGGTGTCTAGGGGGGTTTGGGTGCCCCCACCTTCCAAAAGAGGGATGCTTGAGCACCCCTCCCCCTAATTTTTCGTCTAACAACCCTTTAAGGAATAACATAGATATGGGATAGAGTTTTGAGGAGTTTTTGACCTTGGTAATTAATGGTCATATTAAATTATTAAAGTAGAAGTCCTTTTACTTTAATTTTTAACATTACCATTAATTGTTTCGGGATGTTTGGGAGTGATTCCAACCTCATCGGACTTCATATGGAGAAAGTAGAATTTCAGCGGACTTAACATTTTTCAAGATTCATAGGATTATAATGTTTCCACTGTATTGCACCATGATTAATTTGCATGGGATGAATTGTTATTGTTGGGATTTCATCATTATTATTTTTATTTTTATAATTTTGGAGACGGGGACCCCTATGCTAGGGACCTCGACGTCCCCCCTGTCCCCCTTGAATTTCCCTAAAATTTGGGGGTGCTCCCACGCGTCTCCCATGCGTGTCTCTTTGCACTTGTGCTCCCCCGTCCCTGAAACTTGGTAGAACATGGAAAAAAATCGTAATTTATCATTTTTTTGTTAATTTGTCTTGTAGAACCATTGCAAATGTCTATTTCAAATAGAACAATTGTATGGATATGCATAACACATACACATTATTTCATATGAATTGACAACTCAATAGAATTGCAAAACCTATGCATAAAAGTGTAGGCAATTGATGTGTGGACATTTAGCAACTCTCTGTTTTGCTATGTCAATAGAATTTAGGATAGGTTTACTATTTCAAAAAATATTAAGCAAGAATGAGATCATTGGTACGTTAGCCTCAATCAACAATTTTCTCATGAAGAGCAAACATGTCACAAGCAAGATTTGAACCTAGGTGGGGATGATAACATTTCTCCTCTCAACCTCTTGAACTGGACCAAATTGACAGGTGAACCAAACATATTATTTGCATATGCATAAGATTAAGGTGATTGTGGGTGATGTTTTTCCTCGTACCATTCTAAGAGGGGCAATGGCAAGTGTTACCTAGCATGCACATTTTGAACATAGTTGTTGATAGTATTTATCCAATAATGAATATCAATTTGACTATTCCTTTTACATTAAACAAAGATTATAAAGTTAAGCATATGATGGGTCTTATTACAAAATATGTAATGGACGTGCAAAGCAATGTTGGAATATCATTGTTAAAATTCCTCATCAGTGACATTTTGATCGTTAAATATGGGCAAAAATTTTAATTGGTTTTCTTACATGAAGGACCATTTTATCATCCAAAACACATTTTGATGAGCAATTTATTTTCCAAAACATACATCAATAGTAATTCCCTATTCCCCAAGATTGTGCTATTATGCATGAGGTTTATCACTTGAACCATGTAAGTAATCCTTATTAATGATTGGTGGCATGTTGGACGTTGGCCACCCTTTTGAGTCCTACTCAATGATCACCATCTACCATATGCACAATACTTATTTGTTGCAACTCATCCACATTATGAGTGGTAAGACACCTTAACAAACCACTGCATTCACCTATCATGCCATAGTGCATCTCAACATATTGAGTAGCTAGTTGCCGACTGATTGTTGCATAATACACCATGATTCAATGCATCATCTTGCATGAAGGACCATTTATCATCTAAAAAGTATTTTAATGGGAAATTTATTTTCCAAAATCCATGTCATTTTTAATTCCCTATTCCCTTAGATTGTGCTATTACCCATGAGACCTATCACCTAAACCATGTAGGTAATCCTTATTAATGATTGGTGGCATGTCGTACTTGGCTACCCTCTTGAGTCCTATTCAATGATCACCATCCACCACATGCACAATGCTTATTTGTTGCAATCCATCCACCACATGCACAATGCTTATTTGTTGCAATCCATCCACATTATCAACGACACTACAACTTATCAAACCATTGCACTCACCTATCATGCCATAGTCCACCTCAATGTATTGCGTAGTTGGTTGTCAACCGATCATTGCACAATATACCATGATTGCAAAATTTGACTTGCATTTAGTATTCTAATTTCTATGGAATGTTTGGGAAGCCAAACAATATGCTCCAATGGCCACCTTTCTCTTAATTGTCCTCCATAAGTAAGGTCATAGTAGACTAATAGACATAGTCCTATCTTGTGCAACGCTCCAATGGTTCCAATTGAGATTCATTGCTCCTTCGACCTAGAGCCAAAGAAGGCACCATTTGGTGATAAGCGTTGACTTTGGTGGGTGTTACCATTGCAATCAAAGAATTCATTCTAGTCAAGCTCAACATTATAAATATTTCAAGTTTTTTGTTTTTTCCATTAAACATAACTTTGAATTTTGTCCATGGTTGTCCTCTATTCTTGTGTGCATTTGAACTCTATTGCATGTGTCATTTCTCAAATGAATGGAGCTATCTAATTTGATAAACTCACCACTCTAAAAAATTTGTCCCAAAGTAGTCATTTGTTAAACTCACAACACTCTATTAAAGGATTTGTCCCAAAATAAATACTTTACACTACATATCCCTGTAATAAAATCTTTTATTGGAGCATGAAGTACCATCTAGCGCACAACTTTTTGAAAAGTTACAACCATTAAAATGTGGTGTCTCAACTATAATGACACAATAGAAAGGGTGAGAAAATTAAGTACACTTATTTCATAATAACAAAAGATTGGCCATTGAAATAGTGGCATTAGTAAAATTAACGACACTCGAGAATTATTATGGGAAGAAATAATTTTTTCCACACGGTAGCTGATACTGCTAATAGATTGCACACTAGTCATCTAACTATGTTTGCCCTAAAGTATATCCAATTTGCTTTTTTTAGGCACTGGTCTTATCCATCTTTTCCCAACCACTAAAAACTTTCAAAATCATTTTTTCCTTTTGTTTATTTCTTACAATTAGGTTTTAAGTGAGTTCATTTTTATAGATTAGATTGCAACATTTCAAGTTAGTAGGGCTAACAAATTCGGATCTAGTTGATTAACTTGAATGTTTTTGCAAATCATTTCCTTTCATTGTTAAAATTCTAAGGTGATTTGCTTTATCTCTCTTGGTTCGGCTGTAGTAACATCTTTAGAAGAGAGTAAACATGGATCCAAAGATTTAACTTCTTTATTTTGAGTTGATCTAAGCAATACATGTTGTCATAGGCTAAATTGATGCAATAATTAGGCAAACGACTTGGTGGTTTCGTCTTATTATACCTGCCTTCGATGAAGTATATTAGAATTGCTAAATTGGTTTGAATTTCAATTAGTTGTTTCTAATAAAATATTTTTGTTATAGTTTTATAATGGTTCTGAAATATATATGCATTAAACTAAATATTTGATAATTATAAAATATCTTCCAATTTTTCAAAATAATGTATTCTAATTTTATGATTGGGTAAGGACCTTGATATGACTTATTTTATCTTGATTGAAAGTTATTTGTTAGAAATTAAAGATGTATTAAAATTTAAAAAATCTATCCCCGGATGGGGTGCCACTTGGAGAGCATGCAATCAATCATGTTTTCACGGACTACTTCCACCCTCCTCCATTTATCCGTCCTGATGCTAATCTTTAATTCCGATGAGATGGGTGGGTGTCTGGACCATATGAGGAATTTATTGTGCAGGTTTGACATGGCGTTGGTTTCCATTCGCATTGGTACTTGGGCGTTGAGTACCATCAATTCACGCTCCATGGCATTTACCATGGCCGAAACTGACATAATTGCAGTGTTTCTACTTGTTGATAGCCCCATTACTTCCATATTGAATTTGTTAACAGTTCCTCCATCTCTCACAGAGTCGTTCCTGGCTTCCTACACTCTGGTTTCTTTTCCTTCTCTGTGTGATCTCTTCTGCATCCTTATTGTCACCATGTCGCGAGAGCGAGGCAAGCCAAAACGTGGCCCAACCTACTACAAATTCTTAGCCAGACACACTATCCCTACTCTTTCAACTGCTCCATCTCAGTACTCTGCTCAGCTTGCCATCGTGTCTCCCTCCACAACTCAAAATTGGGATGCTAATGATTGGGGCTCAATCCTCATGGAGGAGGAATTCCCTCTGACTTCACCCCAGCCTATGGCTGACTCCACGAAGACCATCCTGGTGGCTACTCAGAATCTCTTAGCCTCGTCCGTTCAAGTGGATGACAATTCTCTGGCTCAGAAGCCAGAGGAGTACTAGGGTTGCCTTGTTCTAGAAGAGGTGGCTCACGTGTTAGTTGAAGAAGAGGCTCCAGAAAACACTAGTTTAAATATAATGGTAGCACAGTTTGAGGAAGTGGTGCCCAAGTTGATTCCACAACAATGTTTCTCTACGGAGCAATTACATCTCATATTTGAATTGTGCAGGGATGTTGTGGATCAGCTTCACTGTGAGGAAATCCTCAATCGTCGACTGGATATGTTCTTCGACTCTTTCTCAAGCTAGCTCGAGAAAAGAAGATTCCCAACCGGTTGTCAACCATTTACCTTCACTCCAGCTCCGCCTCATTCTTCGCCAGATGATGGTGGTCAAGGTGCATATGGTGTAGGACACTCTTCAGTTTGTTTTTTATTTTGTTAAATGCTAGAAACAACACAATCTCGACTTCCGACCTCCTTGTTTATCAAGACTCTTTTGCTTATCTTAGTCATAGAAATTGGTATGGTTATGGACCTCTTTTCAAGGCCCGGGTTTGGTTCTAGTTTCCATGTTTTGGAAAAACAGGCTACAGGTTCCTCCATATGTATATGTTCTTTGAACCTTTGAGGTAATACAATTTTTACTTACAAAAAAAAATTAAAAAAAAATCTATGTTTTTTCACAAATTGCCATTTAGTTACATATACATACTATGTCTACCATTTCCATAAATGAAAATAAATGGTATTTCATATTAAAAAATAAAAATATAATTTTTAATTATAGTATATAACTATTTATCTATTATTTCTATATGTGGCCTTGGCCTCTCCATTTGCATCTATGCCTCTGTCAAATCAAGCAATGAATCCCTCGTCGCAATTGTATAAGAAGCATTAATTATTGGTACTATGGAATATTTGGACCAGGATCATCCTCACAATCTTGCACAGTTGCTATAAAATATTTGGAATGAGTTAACGAGAGCACAATCCCAATTGTAATGTTGTAGACAGATTTCAGGAAAGAGTTAGAGAATTAATGTCATTCGTAGAGTATCCCTCTGAAGTGTGATTAATTAAGAAGACTCACGAATTAATTTAACTTTGATGAAATCTATACTTTTCAAATAAGTTTACAAACGCATTATAATTTTGCTGATAAGTTTGAATTGTAACATAATTAAAAGCAATGATATATTATCACTATTGAAAATACTGGTAAATTCAATCATGGTTTTTCATTTGCAGAAAAATCAAGAACGAAAGACTATTTTTCATTCATTGAGCATCATCAACATTAATATTGGGTCTCTAGATGATCATCATGTGTTGAGAATGAGAGGAACATGAAGGCTCTGCAACTACT
>JZKD02S1154402.1:0-12801 GCA_000966675.3 Picea glauca
AAGGCTCGTTTCCTTTGCAAGGGATGTCGATTGGGGGAAACCCCTCCCACACTTTGTGGAATGCAGGGAAAGGTTCAATACCTATGCCAGGAGGGTCAGTTGGGGGCTGCCCCATCCAAGGTCCTTGGAACAATGTACAGGGAAAAATCCCTACACAATCCATGTCATCTAACTTTGGGAATCATCTGACGATGCACCATCATATTCAAGTCCCTTTTGTTGGATATGGCCACCATGGTCTCTACCAAAACCCTGGCCAATAGTCAAATTTTTCTTGGAAACCTGGTGCCAGCCAAAATCTAGGCCCCTCTTTTCCTGTAAATACACCATAACCAAGACTACATTTTCTAGCAACTCTGCATTTTCCAGACTTGTCGATAATTTTAAATGACCCAATCTGTCATGATCTAAGTTGGCCTCCCATGCCAACTAAGTTTCCCTCGGACATCCCTAAGTTCAAAGGAAAGCCTGGAAAATATTCAGGTGATCACATGAAGACTTTTCACTTATGGTGCTCATACAACTCATTAAAGGATGACTCCATCCAATTGTTCTTGTTTCAACGCACTCCTATAGGGGGGGATGCGAAATGGTATATCAAGATTGACAACTCGAAGTATGCATACTTTAATGACCTGGCTATGGTTTTCTTGAAACATTTCCAGCTGTTAGTAAGATACGATGTCGGCACCAAGTTGCTAGCCAAATTTGAGTAGACGAAAGCTTACCATATCTTAGATCACATCCGATAATGGTAGCGACAAAATGGTTTGATTAAAGTCAAGGTCCCTCATGCATTTTTTCTCGAGTGGTTCTTAAATTCCTTGGTACCTTGTGTTTCCAAAAAAATAACCACGTGCGGGGTTTTTTCTGAAGAAGAGGCTATCATGAGATCCCAACAACTGGATCTTATTTACTCTTAGTCCGGTATGCTATAAGATATCTTACCCGATGCACCACGATCGACTCTCGACAAAGAAAAAAACAAGTTTGGGCCTCACGTCGATGGCATAGTAGTCTCAACATAGAGAAATCCCACATATCTATTGTCTAATTAGTTACAATAGTTATCGATTCAACAGACTATGGCCAACTAAAATCCTAGTTCATATGCCCCCATAACCCAAACGTCGGATGTACACAGTGTGCAATCGAAAAATCCCAAGGGTAACCAACAAACTGAAGGAAAGAGGAAACATAAAACAAGAAGGGTAAGGGGGATAAAAAGGCTACAAATAATGCTGGCGAGGGAAAAAATGAAAAGATAAAGGTGAAGTTTCCTTGTAATCTTTGCACGGACGACCACTTGACACACCAATTCCATTGGCTTGAGGAAGCCCAAAAGCTACTAGCACAACAACAACCTGTCATGTTGACAAACCATTTTACACAAGGGAAAAATATGGCTCAAGCTTCCTCATCCACGAGCGCGCCTGGGGGAAGATAGGGAACCCTCACACCCAATAATAAAAATGAGGCCGCAAACACTTATATGATGAAAGTCAAAGATAATCTATCGACCATGGATCATAAATATGGAACTCCATAACTTGTTGAGAAGGGAAAATAGGCCTCCAACACATTGAATCCTCTTCAAATCTAGAAGACAGTGGGAGAAACAATGACTCACATCCTTAAAGGTGCATTCAAAAAGGATTTTCACAACCCAAACGTGAGGGTTGCTCAGAATTACTCCATTGTGGAGGATCTAGCACAAAACAAACTCCTTGTGCAATGTCCGCTCTAGAAGTTCTCCAGAGTTTCCCGTCACAGAGAAAAGCATTGTTGTCCGCCTTGGGAGTGGTCAAGACCCATAACTCAGGAATGATTGGTTTTTATCCTACTGACCATAAACGTCGAATTCCTCACCATGTCTCTTTTCATATAGTAGTGGGATACACCACAAAATCGTTGACACAGAACATTTTTCGTATGGTGGTGGATTAGGGTGCCTCAACTTGTGTGATGGCATTGACATGTTGGAAGGCCATCGACCAACCCGAGTTGTCTCCATCACCTACATTGTTTATTGTGTTTGACGGTTGATCGTTCAGACCACATGGTATAATTCCCTCTTTCCTCATGCAGTTGGAGGAAAACATTGTGTGCGTCGAGGTAAAAGTAGTCAATGCATCTCTCAACTACAATATTTCATTAGGGTGGAGTTGGACCTACGCTATGACAACGGTCATATCCACCATTTTTTGGACCTTATGTTTTCCTCATGAAGGTTGGATCATGACTGCTGATCAATTATCCTTCTCCCATCCTGACCCTTCATCGGGGGCATACATGATCCCAATGATTGAAAACCCATAGCCAGGTACTGTCAATTTAGGTGCCAGATTGTTTCCATCTCTAATGGGGAATTTTGATTAGTCATCGCTTGCAAATGATGCTAGGTTTTTTTCGGTTGTCCCCAACCAGCCGAAAGCTGTGATGTTTTAGGTCACATCTTTTAAAATGAATTACTTTGAAGACCCATGGAATTTACCTTCCCCATCGACTTCAATGGAAGGGGTAGGGAACCTTGGCATGACCATGCCCTTATCCGTTGTCGAGGTTGCGTAAAGTATTTTATAGCAAGCCTCGACCAATCCTGATCCAGCTCCCCCATAAGAGTTATATCCTATTCTCGAGCCTATTTGGGCTCAAGACTCTCTTGTTGCTCACGACCCTTTGGAATCAGTATTTCCCTCTAACTAGGTGATCCTGGAGGAAATGACTAGGCCATACAAACCTTGGGCCGATCTTCACCATAGATCCTATATCTTACCTGAGGTTAAGAGAATAGAGGTAGGAGAGTTCATTATGACCCTGAATGGAGATGCCCTTTGTCCTATTAACCCTCTATAAACGCATGAAATATGTGCCGAGGGAAACATGGAAAGTATTGTTGAAACAATTCCTATTGACATCTCCATAACCCTTGGCATTGGGGAAAATGTCTTCGTCCAAGTGGATTGTTCTCCTGAATAGATTCAAATTTACATTGAATTGTTTAAATAATTTTGCGATGTTTTTTCCTGATCTTATGAGGAAATTATAGGCATTGATCCACATATTGTTGAGCATGAGATCATGACTTATCCTGATGTCAAACCTGTCAAATAGAAGCTTCGCCTAGTCAATCCTTGCAAAGCAACAATGAATAAGCCTGAAGTAGAGAAACTCATCAAAGTTGGTTTCATCTACCCCATCCAATTGACAGAATAGGTATCGAACCCTATTCCAATCAATAAGAAGCAAGGCATGATCTGCGTATGTATGGAATTTCATGACTTGAACAAATCTTTCCTGAAATACAATTTCCCAACCCCATTTATTGACCAGATTGTCGATGAAAGTGCAAGTTGCCAAGTATTTTCTTTCATGGATGGTTTTTACGGGTACAATCAAATTTAGATCAAGCTCGAGGACCAACATAAAACGAATTTTATTTGTCCCTGGGGTACATTTGTGTATAGAAAAATGTCTTTTGGCCTTAACAATGTTGGAGCCACTTTTCAGTGGGCCATGTCATTTTATTTTCACCACGTCAAACACATAGTCGAAGTGTATCTCAATGATCTGGCATCACATTCTCATAAGAGATCCGATCATCTCACCCATTTACGACTAATATTTGAGAGATGTCGCTACTATCGGATTCGCTCGAATCCAAACAAGTGCATATTTTGCGTGACACCGAGACGCTTGGTAGGTTTCATCGTTTCAACAAAAGGGATCATGGTCGATCCTCTGAAGGTTGAGGCAATAGTTCAATTTCCTCCCCCATGCACAATTCCCCATCTCTAGAGTCTATAGGGGAAATCAAATTATCTTCGATGTTTTGTTGCTAATTATGCCGAGATTACGAAAGGGTTCATGCGTATCTTGAAAAAAAGGGTCCCATTCTGTTGGGATGAAGAAGCTCAGTGCTCTTTTGATACGTTGAAACGCACTATGATGTCTTCCCCTCTGCTCAATCCTCCTAATTATGGCAAGGATTTCTTGTTGTATTTGGTTTCCACAAAGTCTACTATCGACATGGTCTTCATCCAAGAGGATGACGTGCTTGAATAACATGTTATATACTATCTTATCCAAGGCCTATTTGGACCGGAACTCAACTACTCACATGTTGAGAAACTCGCTTTGGCAGTTTTTCACGTTGTCTAACGTTTCCGTCATTATATTTTTCTTCGCAGCCAACCCTTTTAAATATGTGTTAACACGATGGGTCATCGGTGGGAAAATTAGCCGATGGATTGTCATCCTACAAGAGTTTGACTTGGATTTAGTTTCAGTGAAATATAAAAATTCCCTGGTCTTTGCTGAGCTAATCTCAGAACTTTCGGTCGAAAGTGGTGATATTTCGCCTGAAGAGTCACCAATCAATGGAGATATTTTTCTTATTGCATCTTCAGACCCATGGTATGGAGACATACTTGTGTATCTTTATACTTTGAAGTGCCCTTCTTCTGCTTCTCACGATGAGCATCGATGAATCTGTCACCAAGAAAACAACTATCTCATCCTCGATGACACTTTATATCGTCGAGGAGTGGATTAAATTCTTCGATGATGTCTTACTCATGAATAAGAGGAGCTTGTTTTAAACAAATGTCACACAGGAACATGTGTTGGTCATCTGTCTGGGTTGGAAACAACCTAAAATATTCTTTGTGTTGGATACTTTTGGCCCTCATTAATCAAAGATTATGTAGAGGTTGTCAAGAAGTGTGACCAATGCTAGATCTTCTTTGGAAGATGCGGGAACACCCAAATCCTATGATTCCAGTTATTGTTGTCAGTCCCTTCACCAAGTGGGGGATTGATTTCACTACATGTCACCTAGTTTCGGCAAGGGGGAATCGTTATATCATCGTAGAAGTATACTACTTTACTAATTGGGTCGAAGCCATGCCGACATTTAACAATGACGGGGAAATAAATGCCCTTTTCATTTTCAACCAGATCATAGCCAGGTTTGGTATTCCGAAGGAGATTGTCACAGACCATGGCAGTCACTTCCAGAGCAAAATCATGACCAAATTAACATCAAAACTAGGGTTAAATAAGGAACATTCATCACCTTATTACCCACATTCGAATGGTCTGGTAGAAGTTGTGAATAATTATCTCAAGACTATTCTTCAATGAACGATTAATTCGGCCAAGTCAAATTGGAATTTGATTTCATATTCGACACTTTGGGCTTATCAAACTTTAGTAAATACTACTACTAGTTTTTTTCCTTTCCAACTCATTTATGGGATGGAGGCATTCTTTCCCATTGAATATCAAATCCCTTCTCTGAAGTTGGCAGTGGAACTATTGCCAGACACTACACAGCTTGAGGAACATCTTTTATATATCAAGCATCTCGATGAGCAAAGCCAAGATGCATCCTTGGCTAATGGGGCTCATAAAAAATGGGTCAAGTGTCAGTATGATCGGTCCGTACACACTCAGATTTTCTCTGAAGGTGATCTTCTCCTAGTCTATGACCAAGACAAAGATCCCTTGGGGGCAAGCAAGTTCAAACCCATGTGGTTCAAACCTTTCATTGTGAAAAAATTCTTAGAAAAGGGTGCTTATCAATTGGTTGATTTCGAGGGTAACCCATTAGTAGAGCCTAGAAATGGGATCTAACTTAAGAAGTATTACACTTAGGTCAGTCTCTTGAGCGTGACTTCTTGTATATATGTATATATTTTATATACATTCTTGTCTTTTTGTTTTATGGACATGTAGTCGTTATGTTTTGTTTTTCACAGTGGCAGATGTCAAGTGAATATGAAGTCTATGTTGGTTTCGTGGACAGTGCTAGACGACACACTTGGAGGCTTTCTTCTACAACTTGGCTAATTTTTACACCTTGTTGTCAATTTCTATCTTATGGAGGTATTTGTCTAGGCGAAGAAACCAATAATGTTGTTGAGTACAATGCAATGATAGAATTACTATGTGATGCCTTGTCACATGGTATTTCTCTCCACCAGGCTTATTTATATGCTCAACTAGTCATGTCCCATTTAAATGGGGTATATCGCATTTAAGATCCCACCCTTCACCGATGATTCCTTAGGGTATGTCTCTTAGAATGCTATTTTGATTATATTTATTATATTCATGTTCCTAGGAGATCTAATCAACTAATTGATACTTTGGATAATCAAGTGTTAGATTGGCATGTTGCTCGCATGTAAAATTAAAACACACACATACACATGTAAATACATTTGTACAAAAAAATTATCCATAAGAAAAAAAATATGTATATAGAATATATCCCAAAAATAATTTCATGAGTACAAAGTGGGCCTTAAAGCCTCAAATAGAGCCGGTATACATCCTTGGGATTAATCCCTTAATATAGAGTACAAAATTTGCCCTCAACACATAAGTGTTCTAATTCTAACTATGGTGTAGGCCTATAGACCCTGTTATAGTGAACCACGAAGTTTACAAGACGTCGAAATAGCTAGACCTAAGTCTTGGGCACCCCTACTACATGTGGTTGCATAGCCGAGGGAGTGTCCTTGATCTCAGCGATTTGAACTGAACGAGTGATATATGTCAAGTTCCTCTCTACTCGCCACATTACTCTATCATCCTCTACAACTGGGGGTCCTCCTGTAGTTGTTGGTCCTCCTTCTCCTACTGGTGTGTCCTTTGGTCGAGGACGACACCTGGTCCTAGAAAAGTCTATCAGTCGCACTGGTCCCACATCTATATATAACATATCTTTGAGTTAGTACTTTCGCATTAACTTAAAAAGGATAATATTTAAAAATTTAAAAATTAAATAACTTTAAAATTGTGTTTACCTATCTCATCACACTCCTTGCTAGGGGGCATGGGAATGTTGGTATCCCTCAGGAAACATATTCTTTCATATGGATAATCCTCAATTAGAGGAATTTGATGGGCCCACCAATCAAAAAAATTGTCATCAAAATCCTCCTGGGTTCTCCCTCCACCCTGTCTAGGCAACAAAACTGCCCACCTGCACAATGTCAGAAAGGAGGCAATATGCCCCCATAATATCTCCCTCGGGATAAGACTAGGCTCTCTTGAAGAAGAATAAAGCGCACAATATTGTTTTGAACCCGAATTTCTTGTTCGTCCTCCTGTGATATTTAATTAGTTGTTTCTTCATGCATGTAAGCATGGTAGTACTCCAGTAAAAAATGGTGGCATCCAAACACTGAAGTCCACAATGCATCTATGCAAGGGATGCATGATTGAGTGTTTTGGATCCTATGATCTTCCCAATCATGAAGAGTACGATTTGAAGGTGGAGGCTAGTGATATTGTGTATCAGCACCTGAGATCCTACTTTCTCAGTACCATCCTCACAGTACATCTTGATGTATTCCTCTATGTTGTATGACCCTAGAGGAAAGGTCCTCAAATTCACCAGTTCGCCCCTCCTAGAGAGGTTGGTCAAAAAATAAATATCCTTTGTCGTTGGAGTCAGTGACTGAACTTTTAGCATGAATGCCTCTACATTGGGATGTGAATACTCTACTAAATGGTTCAACAATCGAGGTTCTTCCCTCATGACTGGACATTGGAAGAACCTCCACATGCCACACTACTTCAGCATAACAATGGCCTCGAGATCCTCCTTGACCAAAACATCTAATTTCTTCTGTTCGCTTTCTCTCCGATGCACATACATCCTGTTCCACAAAATTTGGAAGGGATTAGTACTTGTTTGGTCTTTTTTTAGCATTAAAGGAGGTGTGCGCGAGCTACCTTTAAGATAGTCGCATATGTACGCGGGATAACTGTTACTTTTCTTGAGTACATATGTGGGCTAAGAATGGACAAACCGCGTACACATAGGCCTGACCCTTTTACAAGGGCACGCACCTTCCAAACAGGAAAATTAGCATAAAAGGATGCATAAAATTGAAAGAGAAGGTTGTTTGTACTTACTTGGTCCAAGTGTGAGGGTTTTTCATCCACCGTAGCTCCTTGAATTTGTGTTTTGAGAAAGAGTATTTTTTACCCTTTTGGTTATTTTCCAAATTGCAATGGTTAAAATGAGCTATCCACCTCTATTTATAGACTTTTTTGGCCTTTTTTTCCCTAATTTGGTCCCCTTTTTCCCCTTTCTTGACTTGGTAGCTACTTAAGTTATATTTTGAGATATCTTTGGGTTGTTCTGACAAACTTGTTCTTTTATATTGGTGATTTTCTTGAGATGGGTTACACTTATATCATCCCATGGTAAAATTCATTTTTTCAACTTTTTCATATAGGTTAGTTTTTCACCCCCTGCATTTTTCATATTGTTGACTTTTCCGCTTTTCCATAGGATCGATCCCACTGAAGTACGACATGGAACCTTCTCAGTTGATTTAGAAGTGTCGTAATTAGGTGGTAGAGCCTTCCTCTACATGGATTCCCTAGGTATATCCTTTGCTTCATTTTGGCGTCCATGTTGTGAGTTTTGTCCATAGGCTTGGGAGTCCTTTTTAGTCCCACCATGATTACGTGTTGAAGCTTCATTCTTCTTTCCAGACATCATTCTTAGCTCTTCCCACTGGATTCCCTAAAGATCATGGTTTGTTGTCTTTCAAGATGGCTTAAATTTTGAAAGAAACATCCAACGAGAGTTTATTTATTATTTTTGATCTCATCTGGATTACTTGATAAAACAAGACCCCTTGGAGTCTTATTTAATCCCTTTGAAGACTCTCTAAAATCGAAAATATTGTCGAGCGATCTTATTACCCTTCACACTTGCCAAACTCAAATTTGAAGGCACATCTGTCTGGTGGTAGTTTACCCCTTTTTCGGTCTGGATGATTAATTTTATGAATAAAGGTATGTTGTAGGAGCTTCGGTTCACTAGAAGAGTATTCTCAAGAATAATTTTAACCCTTTTTCGGGCCTGAGGGACTAAATTTTCAAAAAAGGAACATTCTCCTTGGTTTTGGTTTATCTCTTTTTTGGGCCTTGAAGATTACTTACGAAAAAGGAACCCCCTTGGAGTCCATAGTTAAGATCTTTTCAGACTCCCTAAATATGAAAAGATCGTCGAGTGACCTTGTTCCTTTCACACTCATTAATTGGTCTAGAGAGAACATTTATTTGGCATAAGTTTAACCCTTTTTTTGGCGAATAGATTATCCAGGAAAAAGGCATGCCTTGGGACACTTGTCTCACGGGGAGAGTTCTCCTAAGTTATATTTTATACTTTTTAAGGCTAAGGAGACTAAACTTAGAAAAAGGTTGTGAGTTCATAGTTAATCTCTTTTCAAACTCCTTAAAATTGAAAAGATAGCTAAGTGATATTGTCGTCATCACACTTGTTAAAATGGTTTTGAGGAGACGTCTTTTCGGTATAAGTTTAACCCTTTTTCGAACCGACTGGACTAATTATGAAAAAGGAACTCCCTGGAGTCTTACTTTAGCATTTTTTCAGACTCTCTCAACATGAAAAACCACCGAGCTTACCTTCTCTAGGCTCGTAAAACTTCAAATGGAGGGAGTCTTGTTGTGTCATACTTAATTGCATCGCACATCTCATCCTTGCGTCTTTGTCCTAATGTTGGATCCATGTTGCTATCAAATGAACCTTCAAAACATTCCTTAAATGCAAGCCTTGAAACACTTTTTCCTTGCGATCTGACACCTTGAACCATGGAGGAATTTTCTCCGAGTGAACTTATCCTCCACATGTCTCCTTGCACTAAGGATCAGTATGTTACATGCGCTTGGAACCAGTTTTCTTTCCCATGACACTCGTTCCTCCTTTGTAACGTAGAATTATTTTATTCTTTTTCAAGCTTGTTAAAAATTTGAAAAAGACAAAAGATCAAATATTCCAAAATGAGGGAATGGGATATACATTCTCTTTTTTCGACAGCAATATAGTCTCCCTTGGACAAGGAACATCCTTCTGTTTGTTCACCAAGAATTGGGATATAGTATGACCTTAGGAAGTTGTTCTCACTACATAGAGTTGTGTCCTCCTCCAATTGGTTACTCTTCCAAACATATGGAGAGTTTTTGGTGACCCATGCATCACAAACTTATGTCAATATTTCGTTGCTCGAGTCTCATCATTTTTCATGCTTTTGTCCAAGGGAATGTTTATCCAACTTGAGTTGGCCATTCTACAGTTTATCTCTTGACTTTCATGACTCTTCCATCCTGAGAGTCCAGTCAAGTTCAGATTCAAAATTGATGAAGTTATGTTCCTGATGATCAGGATCCTCCAGTCTTTCCTCAATGGCATGTCGAAGACCTAAGGGTAGTGAGTCTTAAAATCTTATTGTACTCCTACCTGATTTTTGAATATATTGAATTTGTTGCTCGAGTTATGAATCTCCTCATCTCCAGCCACATGCATTGATGCTTCTTGAAGATGCATATTATATTGTACTTGTATATCTTCAAATGAGTTTTGAGCTATATATTCGTTGTGTATTACTCGTGGATACACTTTATATAGACATTTATATGACATGGATCTATAGTGTACTTTATTGGTGTAACATACCCACTACCTAGACCAAACTTTTTCGTTTAGTTCTCAACAATGAGAACTCCCCGAAGGCGCATCAGCGACATGCCAACCCTGAGCAACAGGTCTTTCATTCGCCTATACGGCTCTCTACACCTAACCGTGGTCTTTTCCTGATGACAACTTCAAGTTTTCGGGGTTTTTTCCTTTCTAATGTCGAGGGTTCCTATGCCCTCGATTCTTCGATCTTCGATGAGATCTCTTCCGACCTTAGCCCCTCCTGGCTATGCCCTGGTCCAAACGACCGTGCTCACGAGACCGCAACCTTATATTGTTTATTTTCATCGGGGTTTCGGGCTTTCTAATGCCAAAATGTATATGCCCTTTGGATCTGCGATCCTCCGATTCCTGACACACTCCAACTTCCACTAGCCCCCTTGGGCTAGTCCCTTGAAACCATATGACCTCCCTCTATATGACCGCAGCCATACTTCCTCATCGGGGTTTGACACTCGTGATGTTCCAACAATTTGGTTCACCGATCTCCGATTCCCGATACGCTCCTTTTCTATCTTGGCCTCTCGGGCTAAGTCTTTAGTCCACGTGACCTCTATCTCACAAGACTGCAGCCTTGTCCCCCATCGGGGTTTCGGACCTTCCAACGTTGAAATGCAAACGTCCCAAGGACTTGCGATTCCTCGAATCCTGATGCGTCCTTTACGCGCTAGCTCTCCTGGCTAGGATCCTAACTCACATGACCACGATCCCCATGGCTGTAGTCCTATCCCTCGTTGGAGCTACGGGGTTTCCAATGCCAAAATGCATGGGCTCACGGGATTCCCGATCCTTCGAATCCCGTCTTCCTGCTATGCTGACAATTGGCCCCCATCATGGCGCTTCCTACTTCTCTAATATACTGACGGTTGGCTCCCACTCATCGGGGTTTCGAGCGTCGCGATTCCAAAATGCATAAATACATTGTCATCAGGATTCCCGATATCCCGATGACACAAACACCGATCAACAACTTCCTGTCAGGACCTTCCCCATCGGCGCTGATTGTTGCCACGCGTCCTCTTCTGATGGATAGTCCCAATTTCTCCAGGATTTCGAGACTTGTGATGTCCCAATTCTCATGGCCTCAGGAACTCCGATTTCCCGATGTCGAATATCCCAACTCTCGATAGTAACCTCAATCTCTGCCACGTGTATCCTCAACGGGCGGTTCTGATCTTCCCGGCGTTTCGAGACTTGAAGTGTCTCGATTTTCTTGTCCTTGAGAATCCCGATATGCCGATGGCTGGACTCCCGATGGTAACCCTCGGACAGCTTCAGTCTGATATGATGGCTGACGGGTAATTGGGCCAAGATCTAACGGTCTAGATCCATCCTTCCTGCGCACATTACAGAGACTAAACTCTAAGCATCTTAACTCGATCCAACGACCGGCGGGATTCTTGAATGAGATCCAATGGCTCAGATTGTCCCACCTTTTGTATTCTTCCACTACTTCGTACATGTGGAAGGATCAATGGTCCAAATATTCTCACGGACCTTGGGGGACCTACGATCCCGATTTCCCCACTATTCCCAAAGATAGAGGAAAAAGGGCAAGAGATGTAACGCTCTTACTACTTACGTCAATTTGATGGTCGTGAATGAACATGGGTCTTCTGTCAAGATCTCATCCGTCGATTCGTTACTTATCCCTACACTACTACTTCGAAATCTTAAGAGGGTCGTTCCTCCGCGTACAGGGTTATTAAGACTTGCGCGTTCAGGTCCTTTTTCTGGGTTCCTGGTGAACCTTTCTAAGGAGGGAAAGTATCTGTGATGAGATCTATTCCGGGACATCCCTGGAGATGGGCAAGGGAAAGCAGCTTCCCGAGAACGGGCTAGAATCCTAACTTAGTTCAACCTAGGCATAAATAGAATTCCTTTATCAACGTACGTCATGCATGGTTTCCTCTGTTATAAGCATATATCTATTCCTTCTTATCAAACACTGCACAGACATTCTTATACATAAATCATTCACAATTTCACATTTCTATGAGCATATACATACACACACACACACATATATATATATATATCATTCTATAAATTTCCAGATGCAATATGTAAAACACTTATCAGAAATAACACCAGAAATGGGTGCGACTACTAAGAGGGGTGCTCGTTTCCACCCAACCATAGGCGTAGCGACTCCCAACGGATTTACCACTAGCCACCCCCGAGCTGAGACCATGACGTCGTGAGACTGTGTCTCTCTGTCTACCAGTGACCAGGAGCGAAGGTTGCAATCCTCCCTCTCTACTATCACTCAC
>JZKD02S1154435.1:0-12800 GCA_000966675.3 Picea glauca
TTACCCATCAAACAAACTTGGGTCCATTACCCAAACCTGGGGTCTCCAACTTCTCATGGCCATAACTCTCTAACCATGAGGAATTATGTGGTGTTCCACATACCACCAGAAATGAAATGACAAGCACTATCCATCTAGGATATTTTCCCTGACAAAATCACTTTCCTTCATCTCATTATTCCACAATTAATCATGGGTTCTCTTACGCCACAAAGCGTCTTCCCGTGAGGGCTTTCAGCATAAGGGGACCACTTTGGAGTTCATCCATATTTACTTGTTATCAACCATGAAAAACCAATAATGAGTCATATTTACATCAAACAATATTGGGTCCATTACCCAAGCCTATGTGCTACAGGGATTTCTTCAAGGGTTGGCATCAATGACAACCAACCTTAATCAACAATTTCCATACAACACAAATGGTTCGCAATTGAAACACTATGTTGAACACAAAAAGATCTAAAAAAATAAATTTTGAGTGTTTCTGTACATATTTCATTTTAGTTTTATTTTTTTCTTCTATTGTTTGGTTCTATTTTTTGTTTTCCTTTCATTTTACTTGAATTTTATTTCTTTGAAGAATGTTTTAGGTATTTGGATCAAACAAGTTTAATTATTTTTCATTTATATTGAAAAATTATTACTAATTTGACCTGAGTGTTTGATGAATACAAACAACAAAGAGAAATAAATTTTCCTTTTTGTGTTCACAATGTTATCTATTGAGTAATTTTTAACTGACTAAAACTACCCTCTTGAAACTCGATTGATACAATTCTTCCCAAACTTCTTCTTTCCCTTGCCCCCCTTCCATGAGTGTTCTATTGGCATACATTTAAACTTTTGATCTGGGTTTTTTTCTTTCCACATCATATTTGGAAGAAATGAACAATCAGAAAATTCGAAAGACCAAATGGTTAGCTATGACACTAGAGATCATGATTTATACTCTACTAAAAGTAGACTACCCTGTGAAGTCGTCTTGTGTTGACCCTGTTAGCACTCTGTAAAAAAATTACAGTTGAATAGACAAATGACAGAGGTAACTATTTCAACTAGATTTAGAGTTGAGGCACTAGCCTTTTCAACTCAGAGAGGGCTCTCTCGTGTCACTTGATATATCTATGGAAATTAGTGGCTAGATTTGGTTTGTTTTGGAGGGTTTTTATCAAATAACTGAAGAAATGAAGATGACATTTGGGCTATGGAGTCAGGAATGAAAATGCATTGTCAAAAATGAAAATGAGACTATCAAGAGGGAAAGGCTAAATGAGGTGATGATTCTGAGTTTATATCTAAAATTCACAAGGCATCAGAAGAAAAAGAAACATGTAACTGCATCAGATCATATTTAAAATGAATTTTGAATTGGTTAAGAAGAAATAAACAAATTCTAAATTGCTAAGCCAAGAGAATCGCAATGATGAATTTTGGGTTTTTGTTTCTCCAATTTAGACAGATGGAAGTGTAAATGAAATATAAGATTACAGGAAACACATACTGTGAAAGAAAACAAGACTCATATCACTGCTAGTTAGAATCTTTTCATAAACACTTCAAAATCTGCTTATGCATTTATATATTCATTCTAGCCCCAAATTTTACAAAAGTCTTCCTACACAGAGGGTAGGCTCCTCTTTTCTCCATGCTTTCTATATCCTCGAGATAATATATATATATATAAGAATTACTTGTGGAATTCAAAACATTTAGACTTCCCCATAATAGAGATAAGTTACAAAAAAGAATGATTTATAATAACAGTCATCCCATTTTAAAGGGACCGTTAGAAACAGGTATGTCATGTCTGGGGCCACCATCTGTCCAAAATTTTCTGGAATTCACCTGATCCTACCTGAGAATTCATTTCAACTTGGTGACTTCCTCTTTCAAAGTGTTCAACTAAGCGAGTTGGTTTTCTTCAACACTCTCCATCGTCTCAGCTATGATTTATGTTCTCTGTCGTTTTCTCTGTTTCTTCTTCGCTGCCTGCTTGTATATTTCGGTCGCATGTTCATTGATGAATAGGTCCCTCATAACAGGGTTTAATTTGAACCCTGACTCTGATTCAGTTATAGGCTCTGTATGAAATTTGGTTGCTAATATTTGCGCAACCCACCTTTTTTTCTCACTTATTAGTAAGCTTGATACATTAGTTGAGAACCCCGTTGCACTGGAAACTATACGATTGATGTTATCCATTTCTTCCGACCTTACAGAGGTCACAATTTTGTCTTCCTTAATTCTACAAAAATCAAAAAATCGATCCAGCTCGAGATTACTCCAATTATGCATGGGATGACAATTTTTGGGAGTAGAATAACGCCACCCATACTTGAATATTAGTAGTTATCAAGTTCCAATCACTAATCATTGACAAGATTACTTGCAGGAACGTTGATTTACCATGATCGGCCAATCCATTTCAAATGATTATCCTTTGATTTCGTTATCCGGTGGTGTTCCCCTAACATTGCATGGTATTGAAGTACCTGAACAAGTGGCGTGCGGCGATTTGACCAGCCGTCGTTTTCCCCTACACGAATCATTGATTTGACGTATTAGAACACGTGACATTGGGGCTTTTGCGAAAATGATTTTAGGCAGACCACATTTCTCCCCGATGTATCTCTGAGGGTGCCACGCATCTACGACTGACACCATGGTAGTTTTCCCTGGCCCACCCTCGATCATTTAAGTCTCGCGTTGCTTCGTCGCCCAATATGGGTCTCAATCGTTAATCCATGATGCCTCAATATCAACGGTCTTTAGGACTCCCTCCTTCGTTCTCCCACTATATTTGTCCATATCATCACCATATATGACCTAAGCCTCCAAACAATGCCATGTCTCTACACTAATTTAGTCACCTGCTAAATTTAAACTCAGATGTGAAGCATGATCGTCATGGTGATAACATAGGGTCCAACTAGGGATGTTATCCTCCCTGTGAGGTATAAAATAATTGTAGACTCAGTGCCTCCTTCATTGGGTTGCCTTCAAACGTGTGTGGGCATCATGTTTCATCTTGGAGACTGAATCGTCAAATCCTAAAACTATCTTTTTATTGGATGCTTAAAAATTACTACTAGGATCTTACTGTACACATTACTGGAAAACAATGCTTGATCAAGAAGCTTATTCGCACACTCCTACCTACCCTAACTGTTGAAAAAGGATCTTCATTCAAGTGAAATCATAATCCCAATGTAACTATGATAGCATTGTATCCATCATTCATTTCCTTTGTGCTTTCTTGTTAAAAAACCCTTTTGCTGACGATTTATTCAAAATTTTATCTACAAGTCCAATTCTAAAAATATTTGAAGGGCCTAGATTGTTCACTTCCTCCAACAGGATCATAAATGGATCCTCTAAGATATGCATAAAATAATCATCACATTTCACTCCTTCCACTACACTTTTGTTTTCAGGTGATTCAACTTGTTGATTTCTATCGAAAAACTGGAAAAAAAATTGAGAAGTTTGGTAGCAAATATTTCTTGCATCATAAGGTAACCATGGCTGGAGAAACTCATCTGATGTAAAAGGATCCTCATTTGATGCAGACATTGATTTGTTACAACCCTCTATCATTGGTGAATTCTGATTATAAACATTTTCCATATAATGTGTCTTGGGATCATGAATCATATGAAAGAATGTTTCCTTTTCAGGATTCATGACAGAAAAGTAAGCTTCCTCTACAAGTGTTCCCTTGCTGCTTGGAGTCTCCATATGTGAAGTTTCAAAATCTCTATCCATGTTTATATTTTTCAGAAATAGGATCACTACGTCATTTTCAAGGGAAGAAAGGCAACCTTGAAATACTTTGCCTTATTGGGAATGTTGTTGAACATTTGCATTAGTTTTAGGAGAAGGGAAATGACCTTCAACAATTTCTTGATCCACTTCTTCTTTAATCTGATGATTAAGCTCAAGTTCCCACTCTGAATTTTTCAAGTAATGATCCTTCAATGCATGTGAGTGCAGTTGGTGTTCTTCAATGATAACAACCTTTTCATGTAAAATCGTACTACTGTGAATACAGTCAGAACTCCATGTTTTCTCTGAAGCCTCATGATTTTGTTTTAACCATTCAAAGGAAGAAAAACATAAGGGGAGAGAATTTTTATCTGTAAGCCCATTTCTTTCTTCGCTTTCAACTTCATGCTTGGATATTTTCTAATTTGAAATGCTACTTTGTTTCAACAGTTCAAATGAGAAAAAACACAATGGCAGGGTTCTGTTACCTGACTCAAAACCTTCTTCATTTTCTCCAATGTCATCATAGGTACATTTCTCCATATCTTTGGATTGCTAGACATGCTCACTTTCAGCTTTGTCTTCTATCAGTGACTGGACCTTTGTATTGAAAGGTCTTCTACAAAGCAAGGAATAGGATAATCGAGTTCCTGAGAAGAGTGATCCAATATCTCGTCAATATGTTTCACTAGTTTGGTGTGACCTTACATCAACACAAATTCACTTTCTTCAACAATGATTTTAGAATTCTCTCTCAAAAATTTGAATGCAACAAAGCACAAGGGTAGAGAATTTTCTTTAGTTGATCCAATACTCTTCCCTTTGTAACTATAATATGCAGGTTGACTTATCTCACTGTGTTGCTGAAAAAGAAAGTCTTCAACATCGCAATCCTCCTCATATTTTTCATATATAAGAAAATCAATTGTCTGTGATATGTCATCTAATAAGAACAAATTAGGGACATCAACCTGTTCTTCAACAAACAGATTTGTAATCTCGTTATCTTGACCATCTATAAATGAATATAAAAAACAATCATCCCTTTGCTCATCATGAGATGGATCAACACTCCCTCTTTCAATAGGTGGAATATAAATTCTTTCAGAATCATTGGAGTTGGAAACTGCAAGAGGACCTATGGTATTTTCAAATCTATGCTTAGGATCCCAATCAACCTCTTTCATCTCATATTCCCTTTCACATTTTTGGGCATTTGGTCCCTTATTTTGAATCTATTCACATGATTGGATGTTGCGTTGAATGTCCTGAGAATCATAGAACATTTGTTGTAAGGACTTGGATCTTCTTTCCATAAGAAGGAGAGACGAATCTGGATGGAGAGTAGTTGCATAATGGAGCATAGCAGCAGCTTCAGTGGGTCGAGTTTCTTTGTGTAAATTTTGATAGATATTGGAAAACCTTCTTCTGAATACAGAAAAAGTTTCATTGTTCTGCTTTTCCAAATCATATAACTCTCTAATTTGTAGGTCCAAACACTTCTTATTTCCCCAAAACTTTAAAAGGACATCCTTCAATTCTTCCCACAAGCTAATTTCCTCTGGCTACAATTGTTTAAACCAGTCTTTGGTGTCTCCTTTCAAAGATTGAGCAAAGTCCCTCATACAAACATCATCATGTTCAATCTCAAACAAATCTATAAAATGATCAAACCCTTGGATGTGTTTTTCAGCTAAGATGTTATCAGGTTCCCCATCAAACATAGGCAGGTACTCATAGTGTTTTGGAGGAAAATCATGAAGGATGTGGGGTAAATTTAAGGGTTTGTATCTATGTTGAGTCTTGGAGGGTGTTGGATCAAGTGTAGGGGATGAAATATCAACCCTGTTTTCATGAGGCTCATCAACTTGGTTATGGTCATCACATGGCCCAGATGGAAAATTTTTATCAAACTCGGTGATACAATGAGGATATGCATGTACAAATTTAAGAGGAGGATATACAATTGTAATATTCTCATGATCATCATTAGAATGCAACATATAAAGAAAAATTTGTTTGGCATGTTCAAGGAAGGAGAAGAGGCAACTTATAAAAAACAATAAAATGCCTTGAAAAAAATCCAATTTTAAGTACTTGTTTTCTTCCATAATGTATTTTCGTACCTCTGTCAAGGGATCTCATTTTCCAATGGAGTCTTTGAATTACATTTGAATCTTGAGTGGATTCACCAATAATGTTTTGGAAGTTGGATTCTGCATTGAGAGTGGAGTCGCCAGTGAAAATTCAAATTTATGGATTCTTCTACCAATGGAATCACCTTCAAACTAATTTTTTGATGTGTGGAATCACCAGAGCAGGAATACAACCAATAAGTGTCTAAGTGTCTACTGCTCTCAGACCTTAGAACTCAACCACATCATTCTTCCCAGGGAAAATTTTTAAATTACGTCCTCGACAACGGCGCCAGAATGTTATCACTCTATAAATTTTTTCTAACTGAACAGACAAACGACAAAGGTAACTATTTCAACCAGCTTTAGAGCCAAGGGACTAGCCTACTCAACTCAAAGAGGGATCTCTTGTGTCACTTGATATATCTATGGAAATTAGTGGCTAGATTTGGTTTGTTTTGGGGGGGTTTTATCAAATAACTAAAGAAATGAAGATGGCATTTGGGCTATGGATTCAGCAATGAAAATGCATTGTAAAAACATGAGACTATCAAGAGGGAAAGGCTAAATGAGGCAATGACTCTGAGTTTATATCTGAAATTTGCAAGGCATCAGAGAAAAAAGAAACAAATAACTGCATCAGAGCATATTTAAAATGAATTCTGAATTGGTTAAGAAGAAATAAACAAAGTCTAATTTTCTAAGACAAGAGCATCGCAATGATGAATTCTGGGTTTTTTTTTCTCTAATTTAGATAGATGGAAGTGTAAATGAAATATAAGATTACAGGAAACACGTACTGTGAAAGAAAACAAGACTCATATCACCGCTAGTTAGAATCTTTTCATAAACACTCCAAAATGTGCTTCTGCATTTATATATTCATTCTAGCCCCAAATTTTACAAAAGTCTTCCTACACATAGGGAAGGCTCCCCTTTTCTCCATGCTTTCTATATCCTTGAGATAATATATATAGAAGAATTACTTGTAGAATTCAAAATGTTTAAACTTACCCATAATAGAGATAAGTTACAAAAAGGAATGATTTATAATAACAGTTATCCTATTTTAAAGGGACCGTTAGAAACAGGTTTGCCATCTCTGGGGCCACCATTTGTCCAAAATTTGCAGAAATGCACTTGATCCTACCTGAGAATTCATTTCAGCTTGGTGATTTCCTCTTTCAGAGTGTTCAACCAAGCAAGTTGGTTTTCTTCGACGCTCTCCATTGTCTCAGCTTTGATTTATGTTCTCTGTCATTTTCTCTATTTCTTCTTCGTTGCCTGCTTGTAGATTTCAGCCGCGTGTTCATTGATGACTAGGTCCCTCATAAAAGGGTTTAATCTAACCCCCGAATCTGATTCAGTTGCAGGCTCTGTATGAAATTTGGTTGCTAATATTTTCTCAACACACCTTTATTTCTCACTTATTGGTAAGCTTGATACATTAGTTGAGAATCTCGTTGCACTGGACACTATACGATTGATGTTATCCATTTCTTTTGACCTTGCAGAGGCCACAATTTTGTCTCCCTTAATTCTACAGAACTCAAGAAATCAATCCAGCTTGAGATTACTCCACTTATGCATGGGACAACGATTTCTAGGAGCAGAATAATGCCACCCATACTTGAATATCGGTAGTTATCAAGTCACAATCATTAATCACTGACAAGATTACTTGTAGGAACATTGATTTACCATGCTTAGCCAATCCATTTCAAATGATTATCCTTTGAGTTCGTTATCCAGTGGCGTTCCCCTGACATTGCATGGTTGTGAAGTACCCAAACCAGTGGTGTGTAGCGATTTGACCAACCGTCGCTTTCCCCTACACGAATCATTGATTTGACGTATTAGAACACGTGACATCGAGGATTTTGCGAAAATGGTTTTAGGAAGACCGCTTTTCACCCCGATGTATCTCTGAGGGCACCACACATCTACGACTAACACCATGGTGGTTTTCCCCAGCATGCCCTCAATCAGTTAAGTCTCACATTGCTTCGTCACCCGATATGAGTCTCAACCATTGATCTGAGCTGCCTCAAGATCAATAGTCCATAGGACTCCCTCCTTCGCGCTCCTGCTATATTTGTCCATATCGCCGCCATATATGACCTGATCCTCCAAACAACACCATGTCTTTACACTGATTTAGTCACCTTCTAAATTTAAACTCAGATTTGAAGCATGATCGTCATGGTGATAACAAACCCAAAAAATTGTCTTGACCTTATGAAAGCATACAAAGAGTTGCAATACCAATTTCCTCATCCTATTCTCAACTTATCAAAGTAAGGCAGGAGTCCCCACTAGGAAAGTTATCGAATAATTTTGAAAGAGTATCATTTTTATCATATTTTGGAAAAATGTATGGCATCATGCACAAACTTGTTGTGCTTGGTGTGAAGTGGTTGCAAAATGTTTTCTTGGGTGTTATATGTCAAAACCGTATGCAAAAGCTTCAAGTCGATGATGGACTTCCCACTTTATAACATTGTATGAGTTTGGTTGAAATATGATATACTCCACAGATATATGGCACCGTGAACAAAATTGTTGTGTTTTCATCATATGCTCAGTATAAAGTTATCAAAAAAGCACTATGGATACTTGGATGTGATATGTGTCAAAGTTATTTGCAATGTCTAAAGTGAAAAATTGATCTCTAATCCCTCAACATATGATTATTTTGATAAATAATAGAACATGGTTATAAGTCATTTTGTAACATCCCCGCTATAATCCCCATTTTATTTAATGCTTATGTAGATATAATGTGTGGCTATGGCCAAAGCGATGTAATATGTGAATTGTATTTCAATGTTTTAATAATAAAATTTTATATCAATTGCTAATGTCACATGGACAAGAGATGGGGGATGAATTAACCCACAAGAGAGGGGAGTGTCTCGGATAATGGCCAAGAGGGGTCCAACCGGGAATTACCCATGTAAATTAATTCAACCCATTTTCCTAAATTTTCTATTGGTGCATGAATCTCCTAAATTTTGATTGAGTGTTCCCAAAGCCAATCATTGAATACATGTAAGAGGGTGGGTGTGAGTAGTCACATCCCAAAGTTATTGGGCACATGGGGGTTGAGTACAATCAACTTGGGGAAGTCTGTGAGTCAAGCAAGCAAGCCAAAGGAGATAAATTTGTATGGGTTGGTATAATAGTTTTAGTAATTAAAGTTTTGTGCATGAGGAGAAAGTAGAGAGAAAGAAAGAGATCTTGGATCTGGTGCAACCATGGAGGTCGAATTCTAGAGTAAGTTGGAGCGTATTTGGAGTGTATTGGAGCTACATACTGAAGATCCAGGTTGTCAGGCTTGAAGAGTGAACTCATGGTTAAGTTGCATGGTAACAACAAGTGTTTGTTGTTGGTTTTCTAGTATTTTTCCTAGCAATAAGTTCCCTTGAGCTCCCAACTCAGAGATTCCTAGTTACATATTCTAAAGAGACCCTAATAAATGAATGGGACACCTGAGGAACTGAGATCATTCAAGGAGTACATTCATTGGGTTGGGAAGGTCAAGAGGAAGAGGGTTGGTGGAAAATTGGGAAATTTGTAGGAAGATATCGGTGGGTTGTGAGTTTTATGAGTTGTGAGTGGACTGTAAGAGACCACCCTCTTTTGTGGATTACTAGCTTCAACTCGATACTTATTTTTTGTTGATATTTGGAACAACATGTCTATGGTTAGGTGCAATGTCTGTCCCAAGTAGTCGGTTGCACAACTCTTGTTTACATATAAGTGTTTTATCTTTTTTTTGTGTTATTTACATGTGTTATTGTTGTGCATGAACTCTATGTATTTGAGAATTATTTATATGTTGTTGTGCATAGTTATCAAAATGTATTTCATGACTATTTAGCCTGTTGTAGATGCATGTAATTAAATGGTAATATACAATATTTATTTATGGTTGTAATTCGTAGTTGAAAGCTACAATAAATTAGTTAACTCTAGAAGAATTAAATTAGTTAACAAAAATTTAATTTTTATGAGTATTATGCACCGTAATGTCCTTTGGTTGGGTTGGAGGATGTTACATTATGGTATCAAATTGTATAGTTCAAACACCAGTCTTGGATGGGCTCAAACCATAGAAAATTGGTGAAATTTGTTGTTGCGGATATTGTCTATGACATATTCGGGGGAAAAACAGAGAATTTAGAGAGAAATCCCTAAGTCTATGGGGAAAATCTGAGTTTGAATGACTCCATATGGTTCAATAAGGTTAATGGAGTAGAAAGGTATAGTTGTAGACCCAAATTCGACTTGGAATGGTCAAAATTTGAGTTTTAATGGTCGTCTATAGAGTTGCAGGCAATTTAGCGAATTGATGGTTGAGATCGTGTTTGATCTCGAGATCGATGTCCAAGATTCACTATTATAAATTCAAAAAATTGTAATGTTTCATTCAATTGAAAGGTTGATCAAATCAATGTCTAAGATTCATTTCGGTGGTTTTTGAAATGGATTAGATCGACGGCTTAGATTCATTGGGGTTTTGGTTTGAAAATTTATAAGTATCGAAATTAGCCAAGAGAAAGCGACGGTCGATGGTCGGGTCAGACAAAATGGTGAAGAGTTGGTTCAGCCAAAGGATATCATTGACCATCAATGGATGAAGGTCGGCATTGGTGGAATTCCATGAAGCATTTTCAAACGACGACAAAATTTGTTGATGGTCGATGGGTCGATTGTTGGGCATTGGCCGATTCAGTGAAGTGTTGCAAATCAAGCAAGAGAAGTCATCAATGAATGATGCATTGATGGTTGGGCATCGGTTGATTCGGAAAAGTGTCTAGTTCATATAAGAGAAACAATCAATGGCCAATGGATGGAAAAATATGATGATGTTTCATGCCATGTCAACAGTTTCCATGTCAGCCAACAGAAGTGGTCGATGATCGATGGTCAGGTAGATCAATTTGGGGAAGTGTTTTCGACAGTCATTGGCGATCGTAGATCATCGATGGGCTAATGGCTGGGCATTAGTATAATTAGTGAGGATTTCCATTCTCCAACAAATATCATTGATGGTCGACGAATGAATCAGTTGATTTGGAGTTTTGTACAAATCAGTTGTTGGGGGAATGGGTCGATGGTCGACAGTCGTGTCAGCATATCAAGGAAAGTGTGGTGCACGCCCAAGGAAGAATGTTTATCACCGATGGATGATGTATCATGGATCAATGGATCATATTTGGCATGATTTTAGATCAATGGTTTAGATTTAAAGGGTTGTTATAGTAGTCAAATAGTTAGTTTTATGCAATTTTTGTGGTTTTTGAAGGTCATTTACTTGTTGGGCATTTTTGAGTCCCTAAATGATGTCTTCATCCAATAAAAACCCATGACAACAAATTGCACCTAGATACACTATCTCTCTACACCTCAAATAAAATAACTTGGAGAGATCTATCCAATGAGCTAAACAGTTCGCAAAACGAAGCTCATACGAGAAAGTTACAGCCAAAATTGTGAGGGTAAAATTTTGGCACCAGTTTTAATTCCAGAGGGAATAACTCCATGCTCATAGGTCCATTTGGGGAAAAGGAGTATTTGATGGAAACAATATGACCCATAGAAGCCAAAGTTGAAGTCATATTTTGGTTATGGGTTGCTGAAAATGCACAGGAAGAGAAATAAAACACCTATAGCATACAGGGGTAAATTGGGTAAAACGACCTAAACTTATTTGAACCATAACTTTTAGCTTGCAGATCGGATTTGAGAAAATGAATATTAGTTGGAAAGGTATTGAAGATTAGAAAAAATATGTCCACCCATATTTTGAATTGGGCAATAAAATCTTCCAAAAATTAATAAATAGATTTTTGTAACAGTAAAAGAGTGGAATTGGTAACGTGTAAATGTTGTAACTTTTTACTCAGAACTCGAATTGAGGCTTGAGTGCAGATGTTGGAAATATATTTGAGAGAGGAATGAATCTAAGGAATCAAAATTTTGATTTGGTTAATTATTTACTCTATAAATTGATGAATAAATAACATGTATTCTAATGGATGGAATTTTTTATGCTATGCATGTTTCTAACAGTAATTATTGCATTCACATTTCTTGTAGAATTAGAGGTACATGAAAGAAAATTTGGTTCTTACATGAGGACTGGAGTCATCGATGATTCTTAGGGATATTGTATCCATGAGGAAGAGGTTGTAGGTTTGCATTTCATCATGGGGAATACTGAAACAGAGTCAAATGGAAGAATAGATGGGTAGGAGCCTATCACTATGAGAAGCATGCATAGAGAAGTGCAGAGCTACAGAGCTGATAATAAAAATATTATGAAGGCTCATGAAGAGATACTTCATAGATTAAAAATGTTGCATAATAAAGTTAACAAGGACTCTGACACTAAGCTATCATCTAGTTCTAGAGAAGTGACAACATCGAGATTCCATAGCAAAAGGGATGATCATGGAAATGATAGGAAGTCAAGAAGAATGAGCAAGCACCATCATTCACCAAAGAAATCCACTAGAAGAACTCATGCAATTTCTGAGCCAGGGATCAACCCAAGTGTGTCTCCTATTAGGAGGAAAATAAGAATGCATGAGGAAAACATCTTGCAAGGTGAACTCGGGAATATTAAGCCACCAACTTTCAATGGTGAACATAGGAAGGGAGAAGAGGTCGAGGCCTGGCAATTGGAAATGAAGAAATATTCATAGTTGCATGATTACCCCTCCTAAAAAAAATCTAGAATTTACACCTACCACTTGCAAGAGAAGGAAGCCATGTGGTGTTGATGTTTGGACAACATCGGGAAGACATTCTCTTAGAATAATAATTAATAATATAATTATTGATTATTAAATATCATATATAATAAGTAAATGATAATAATAAATAGTT
>JZKD02S1154446.1:0-12800 GCA_000966675.3 Picea glauca
ACATGTACTATCCATATATAATAGTATTACCTACAAATATATCAAAACTCATACCATTATCCATCAAACAAAATTGGGTCCATTACCCAAACTTGGGTTCTCCAACTTCACATGGTCATAACTCTCTAACCGTGAAGAGTTATGTGACGTTCCGCATACCACCGGAAATTGAATGACATATAATACCCATATAGAATAGTCTTACCTTAAAATATATTAAAACACATACCATTATACATCAAACAAACTTGGGTCCATTACCCAAACCTTTGTGCTACTGGAATTCACTACCGGACTTTCTCCAAGGGTTGACATCAATCATTAAGGGTTGACATCAATATACAATATCACTCTCCAATGGTTGAAATCAATGAAAACCAAAAATACATACCAACCATCCATCAACCTAAGCCAACTGTCTCACAAGATAGATCTCACAAAGTATGCTCTTCAAACTTCACACTAGCTTACAAATTTATACAATTGTCCATGTCTAGGTATGGAAGGATCATTAATACCCCCTATTAATTGTTCCATTACCTAGACTAAGAAGTATGTCCCAAGGCACCCATCAAGGAGTATGTGCAATGGTATGTGGTATGGATTGGGGTTTACTTCATGGGGTGGATTTAATTGACATGCAAGGCCATGCATGATAGTCGTCCTCATGAGAACCTTTATAGAGGGAGCACTTAGGCCACGAGGTATCCTTTCCTTGGCACTGTGTCTTTCCAAAACCCGGCTTTCCTTTTTATTTATAGCTTTAACCTTTTTTGGCTTTTGACATTTGATTTTCTAAGTCCTTTTGTAAATACGCATTCATTGCATAGGACTTGGGGTAACGACCTCTTAGCGAAGGGGTAGGGACCATGCTTCTTTCTTTCTTGGTTTTTAATACTTTGATTTTCTTGTTTGTTTCTTGGACCCACATTTTGAATTAGGGATTTTTCTCTTTCTATATATATTTTTATAAAGTTGCATCAACCTCGGGTATACAAGCCCCTTCTCATGGGAGTATGAAGCATGGAATTTTTTTGGATACATGCAACAACCAACCCAAAAGAAAGAAAAATGGATAGGTAATATATGGAATGTGTTATTCATGGTAAGGGATATGGACATGTTACCCCTATTAAGCCCCCCCCAATAGTACAACTTTTCCCAAGAGTGACAACACTTGACTAGAAGATGATGATGACCACCAAGGTGAGAGAAAGTAAAAAGTATAAATTCAAAGAATCATGATTCATTATCCAATTCAACCCATGATCACCACTTTCGTGCCTCAAGTATTAACATTCTAACTCGATATGAAGTGTTAGAACAATGTTCCTGAGTATGTAAGTGCATGATGTCATATGCGTGAGTTGAGTTGAGCATGTAAATAAAGGCATCTAAGTATTAATAGACTATTGCATGAAGTTTTTATTATCACATATCTGTGTCCCAGCTTGGTTACAGACACCTGCATCCTGTAACCCCCCCCGCTTCTACCTCGAGTGAGACCTTGCTTGCTTCACAGGTGTTTATGAAAGGGCCAGTAGTCAGGGTTTTGTTGGTGCATTGTTAATCATTGAACCCTGGGTCTGCCCCTATGCCAACAAATGGTTCTTTTGTAGGGACCTGAAACTGTGATTGTTGGGAACTGAAGTAAAGAAAAGAGAATCTTTGTGCGTATATCTGTTGCTGAAGTGCATAGTAATCTACTTGACTTGCGAAGCTTTGTGCTAGGAAAGTAAGTTGATCTAAAGAAAAGAGGTAAAGCTTTGTGCTTTGACAAGAGTAAGATAGGAAAAAATGTTTGTTTCGAAAGCATGAACTCAAGTATGTTTGATATATTATGTCCTAGTCTGAATTTTAGGGCGCAATTGAAAGAAAGAGTTGATTTGAGTAAATTTAATGGAAATAACGAAAGATATGTTATTCCTATGCATAGAAATATTTTTTGGACTAATAAGTGGATGTAGGAACCTAGAATTGTTTTTTGCAGATTGCAGATCCAACACTATGATCCTAGTGCACAGTACATAAGAGGTTGGGGAACATTTAAAAGAAAAAGAGTATTAACCTGATGTTATAACTGCAGAAGGTCGGGACATCTTGCTAAGGAATGCCCTGGCGCAGGTCCTATTTGTCTTTGTTATAATATTGTTGGTCATGAGGTTGAGGATTGTCCAAGGATGATTTCTAAAGTTGAAAGGATGAATACAAGACAAGAAAACTATGAAGAAAGTCAAAATACTAAGAGCATGTTAGAAAGTCATAAAGAAAAAAGGCCAGAGGAAGTTCAGACTACATTAGTACATTTGAAAGAAATGATGAATGTTCACAAAGATGTCAGTTTACCATAGATCCTAAAAGTAAAACAACGCATAAGTGAAAGAGTAGAAGACTTCAACATAGACTGTGTCTTGGATGAAGAAACACAAGTAAATGTTATGACATAAGACACTTGGGAAATTTTGGGAAAGCCTACTGTGGTAGCTTCATTGGGAAGGATAGGCTTGTTTAAGGGTAAGATGATAACTTTATGTGGAAGAGTTACTAATGTACCTATTATTTTTCATGGAACATCAACTGAAGAGGAATTTGAAGTCATTAAGTTTGTTGGGGACAATGCCCCTTTCCCACTTTTGTTAGGTAAGACTTGGATTGAGGAAGATCAAATCAGAAGGAAAGCATATGAAGAGGACACGGAAAAGAAAAATCAAGAACTAAGGGATTTCATAGCTAGGAAAATAGAGCGACTAATAGAAGAATGAGAAGATAAGTTGAAGCAACAAAACAAAGTAACAACGCAAGAGGGACAAAAAGCAAGAGAATTAGCTATCAAGGTTGAAAGAATGCAAGAAGGCTTGAAGAGACTATCTATGAAAGAAATAAGTATGTCCACTCAGGAAGTATTAAGAAAAGAGATGTTAACTTTAGAATCCTTGAGGGCACCTCAATAGTGCGAATCTACTGCGCTAGGGAAAGATAAGAATAAAAATGGAAAGAAGATTCCAGAAATAGTTAGAGAGACTCAGATCACAGGAAAGAAGGCAAGGAAGCTCAATAAGAAGAAAGCTAAGTTGGAAAATCCACAAGAAGCTACAAATAACAAATGGAATACTTCATAGATTAGAACCTTGCAGGAGGCAGGTTTGCAGGATTCGAACCTCGCTTGAACAATAGGACCACGCAGAATGGTACTTTGCCTTGGTGAAGTTAGATGACCGTTAGAGGTGCCCCGAACATTAGGAGGATGCTCCAAAATGTATAGAAAACACATTTATGGGCTGATGGAACACTTTTGGACGTTGATACCATGCCATAACAGACAAAGTCACATTGATGGAAGCATCCCTGGCCGTTGGAAGAATCCGTTATGACGCCCCACTTATTTAACTCGTCGGTCGCTGCGTCGGGACCACTTTTTGCTACTCGTGATTAACTGAGCCAAGAAGAGAATTGTCCATGTGTTGAGCTGTGTAGTTTGTTATTATCTGAAAGAAGACCTTGTCGTCCATTTGTCTACCCCCCTGTCTGTTCGTCTACCCCGACTTGTCTGTTTAAAAGTGAGAATGTCGGGCAAACTGAGTGAACTAGAGAAGTATGTTGAGGAAGTCGTTAAGGAGCTAATGGATGATAAATCGACATATGAAGGTGTCCAGGCATCATCGACCAGGGGGATGCATGCTTCCCCTTTGACTGGATGTCATTTTGGACATGCCAATCCCATGACCGAGCAATGAAGTAAGCACCACGGTGATCTGGCTAATGCGAAGCAGATATTGTCGATCCTACCAGATTACATTCCATCATTGGCTAGAGCTGTTAACCGTGACAAAATTCCTTGAGACTATGAGTACACCTTGTTCACTACGTACATTCCGAAAGGAATACGTGTAGTCGAAATTCAGTTAGGTCAGATCTCGGTATTAAAGAACAACAAATTCACTCTAAGACATGAAGAACTATGCTATGCTAGTTCCCCACCGCTACTTGATGAAGTCAACTGGAAAGAAGACTCATCTCATATCCCAACCATGGATTAAGTGGCTGGCGCAATCCACTATACTGAATGTGATGAAGATTCCCCATTTTGGCTGCCACCAGGAGGTTAACGCTTGTGTTAAAATCCTCCTGTCATGCTATCATGGTGGATACATGTGGCTCGGCCGAAGGATTATTGTGGATTTGGCACTGATCCGCCAAATTACAGGCTTAAGTGTGAAGGGACCTAGCCCTCAACATTTTTATCCATGGAAGGCCTCGAACTACTCCCTGGCATAGAGCATTAAGGAATCTTACGGAGAAGTAGAGAAAGGAAAGCGAGGTTACAAGGTAGCCTCTATACAGGATGGCGCAGTGTGCCTCACTTGCCAAATCATAGTTGGCAATATTGTAAGAAAGAATCGCCTCACAAAGGTCATCGGGTTCTTGGTGGACCTCACAGGAAAATGTGTGGAGGGCATGCAGATGAATTAGGTGAACTACCTTGTCAATGAGCTAGAGAAGGATTGTCACAAAGCCCAGGATTTGGGATATGAATTCCACTACAATTGGCTGATCTTTTTGATCGCATTTGTCACTTGGAAAATTCCTGAAGGAGCCACCTTTCTAGAGATCGAACCCTCAGAATCGTTGGTCACTCGGTTTTCAACTCTATGGTACACCAACGACACGATGAAGCAGTGGCATTCCAACGCTGTGTTTCATGTATATTATCAGAAATTGAAGGATGCCATTAAATCATTTCCATGCATGACACCATGAACCCTGCACCAATACTAACCTATGGCAAATTTTTTCATAGATTCACATTTCATCTACATCACTGCACACAAAGACGAACACCAGGAAGAGTTACAATCATACTACAAGATAACAGATGACGACATGGAGAAGATTACAAAGGAATGGTCATAGGAGTTCCTTGTACATGTCGCTGATACATAACTCTTCGACACTGACACCATAGGAAGCCCCATAGTGACAAGAGTTGAGCATGTTGGACAATCCAGTGGGACGACAAAGAAGAAGAAGTAGGAAGAATTCCAGGATATAGAAACTGATGAAGAGGACAACACTTCCGAAGATAATGGGTCTGGCTTGCTAGGAGGATGAGGAGAAGACCAAGTAGAAGGACAAGGAGGAGGGGATAAAGAATAAGAGAAAGGAGAAGAGCAAGGAGAAGGAGAAGCTACACCGCTTATAGACCCCCATACAAGAACAGTAACACCGAAAAGAGGAAGGTTTATCCAAAGAAACCTTCAAAAAGGAAGAAGATGCACGCTAGTAAGCCCTAGTTAGAGGCCACGCTCATGGAGGAGGATATTGGTCTGGTCCACGGAGCTATGGAGAATGTTTACGAGGACATCTTGCAGAGATATGGAGAAAAGAAGGAGGAGTTGTATGGAAGTATTGAGAAGGAACTGAAAGAAGTACAACAAGATGTTCGTTTGGTCCGCGTAGTACCTACTGCACCTTCCTCGTCGCAGATTACAGAATTGGGGATGAACTAGCCCAACTAAGAAGACTCACGGATGCGACAGAAGCTCAACTTTAGAGAGTCCAAGAAGAGAAGGAGAAGGCTACAAAATCCTTGAAACAAGAGAAATATGAATCCTTAGAACAATTACGAGTCGCACGGTACAGTGTAGCCACGTATGAAAGTGAAAGAGAAGAGTTTGAGGCGATGCTCCAGGAGGAAAAATCCCAGCTACAGAGAGAAAAGGAGAAGTTGCTCACAGAGTGGGCCATGATCAAAGAAGCAGTGAGTAAAGCATGTCACTATGTGCCAAGATTGGCATAGGAGGACCAGGAGTCGATCGAGGCTCAAGTAGTGAAGCTTGCTGAGACCATCCAGCAACTTCAAGTGAGGATAACAGAATTGGAGGCCCAAGCAGTTCCAAGCACTCTGCAGGGGGTGCATGACTAGAGGGAGGAAACCGCTAAGAATACAATTGTAAGAATCAGATCCCGTGCCTTAGAATGTAAAAAACTAAGTGACAGAAGTGCAGAAACATATGAATGCATCATAGAGG
Organism: Picea glauca; assembly: GCA_000966675.3. Classification (NCBI taxonomy): domain Eukaryota; kingdom Viridiplantae; phylum Streptophyta; class Pinopsida; order Pinales; family Pinaceae; genus Picea; species Picea glauca. The sequence continues at coordinate 6,030 of JZKD02S1154446.1, forward strand.
ATCCAGATCTAAGGAAGATGGAAGCGCAATTACAGGAGGCACAACAGAAGGCACTTTCAGTGTAGGCGCAGATGAAGCTTCTCATCGCAGTTGAAAGAATGAAGAGATCCCAGGAGCAGCGCACAATGAAACAATAGATCATTTCCCTCCAGGGAAAGGTAATGGAAGCCACGCAAAAGATGGAACCTATGCAGGATGAAACCTGTAAGGTGTTCTAAGATATTGATGGATATGGATCACAATTGGACCAAGTGGTTGAAACAGTCGAAGAATGCCTGAAAGGGCCTATTACAGAGCATACAATCTAGGAACCCTCTGAGTAGGAGGCTCATGCAAAGTATTAAGTCGAGGCAACTCGAGTTAAGCTCGAGGCCTTCGAAGAAATATTTTCTATACCTGAGTGACTTGGGATGAGTCACAGGTGAGTGTTGGGGGCCTATTGGCCCTTGACCAAGTTTTGAGGAAACCTTGGTCAGAGTTGACCCACTTTTGGACTTCAACACTTTAGTCGAACATGGAGTGCCCTGATGGAGCTGAGATTGTGGATCTCACCGATTCCGTGGGCTATGTGGACCCAGTAAGGGGTCCTCTAGGGTTTTTGTGATAGGGTTTATGGGATGTCGGCCCATGGGTTTCCCCATGTTTAGGCCTTATTGTAAGGGGCTGTAAAAGTATAAATAAGTAAGAATGTATGGTATAAGTAGGAAGGGTTTTTGAGCTAAGTGAAATTAGTTTGATTTGATTTTTGCAAAGGCATGTATATGTTTCAAGGCTTTGTGCTTGATAGAGAAGTTGGCTCTATGCCTTGACCTAGTTTTTGGAGGAGGATCTGGTGCTCAGAGAATAGATCTCTTGTCTGGTGCGAAGATTGAATCTGTGGCTTAGTGCATAGGAGTCATTGATTTTAATAGATTGAAAAATAATAAAGAAGGCGAAGCGGTTGGTGGACGTAGCCCCACACTGGGGTGAACCACGTATATCTTGTGTCTTTGGTTTTCTTTGTGCTGTGTTGTTTATGTTATGAATCTGCTTAGTGCCTTGGTTATTATGTATGATAGATAGATCTGTTGTTTCTTATTTCTTTACTTGTGTTAAGGATGAATGGATCTAACTTATAATGCTAAGTGCTAAGTGTTCATGTTTGTTGGCACAGGGGTAGACCCAGGGTTCAATGCTCGAGAGTGCACCAACAAATCCCTAACTACTGACCCTTTTGGAAACACTTGCGAAGCAGATGAAGTCTCACTCAAGGTAGAGGTAGCGGTGGTTGCAAGACTCAGGTGTCTGCAACCTTAGCTGGGACACATATCTATTATCCTATCCTTACAGGGCAGTTAGCATAGATCATTCATCAGTATTTAACCCTTGTTATACTTCGCAGACAACACAGAGCTTCATGGTGAATACTCAGATCTACAATATTTCAACACTTAACCATAATAACCTAGATCATATCCAGTAGATTAGCACTAAGCATCCTCATACACATAATATCTAACAATCATATATATCTAAGAAGCACAAAGTATAAGAGGATACATCAAAGCACATAGAATAAGCAAAGATAAACACATTGAACCAAGGCACAAAGAATAACACAGATTTATGTGGTTCACCCCCCCCCGGGGGCCACATCCACAATATCTTCTTCTTTATTAGTATCTTCAATCTTCAGTTACAACACAAAGCCTCAAACCCTTCTTTGCATAGGAGAGAAGATCTGCGCATATCACTAGATCCTTCTTCCTTACACTTCAATACAAATGCTTCTACAACCTCTTACAACAACTCACACTTATCTCTGCAAGCCTCTTACAATCATGCATGGAGCATTTACAATCCACATTTGATCACACAGATCTAACTACTAGAACTAAGCCATCGACCATCCTTACATTGCCTAAGTATCTATTTATACATTACAAAAGTGGGCCTAAGTGTGGGTAAACCCATGGGCCAACATCTCTTTCCCATTACATTAACCCAAAACCCTAAAAGAGGTCCAAAAGTGGACCGAGATGCCGTGATCTATGCTTCTCCCGACACTCCATCTTTGACAAGGTGTCAAAGTCCAAAAACGGTAAATTATGACCAAGTGTTCCTCAAAACTTGGTCAAGGGCCAACATGCCCCCAACACTCACCTGTGACTAGTCCCGAGTCACTCAGGTCTGACCATTTTTTCTTCGAATTCCTCAAGCTTGGCTCGAGATGCTTTGACCTGCCACATTGTTGTTGCCTCTTACTCAATGAACTCCTGGATGAGTGCCTCATTCACTAGCCCTTCTAGGCAACGTTTTTTTGTATTCACAAGCTGTTCAAGTTCTACTCCTTGGATTTCAACTTCAGTGAATAGTTGGCATGCCTTTTCTTGCACTAGTTGAAGTCGTTGAGAGACTTCCATTACTTTAATATGAAGCATGTGAATATGTTGTTGGGTTGTGCATTGCTCTGGAAACCTCTTCATTCTCTCTACAGGTGACAGGGCCTTCAACTACACCTGTAGCTTTTCAGTGTCGTACTTCGCCTCTTGGAGCAGTGACTCCAATTTATGCAATTCTGGGTTCTCGTAGATTTGCTCACTTCTACTATTTAACTATTTGCATTCCTCAAAGAGTGATTTAATCCTTTCTACGGTGTTCTGAGTAGTTATTTCTTGTTGGTTGTGCACTTCTTATGGGGTCTATGGTATGGTCTGAATCTCTAAGTCCATGACTCTTTGTTGAAGTTACTGAATAAATTCAGCAAGCGTCATAACTTGGCGTTTGATGGAGTCCTCTACCTTCTATTCTAAGCTAGTCACATAGCGAAATGCTCCGTTGACTGCTTCTTCAATCCCAATCTGCTTCATGAGCAACTGCTCTTTCTCTTTCTGAAAATTTTCTCTGTCTTCTTGAAATTTTGCTTGTAGAGTGTCCTTCTCTTGTTGTGCAGCTCGATGTTGCTTGATGATTTCCTCCTGTGCTTTCTTTAAGGCCTGGGTGGCCTGCACTATTTCTTCCTATGCCTTCCAAAGGCATACTTCAACTGTGTCAGCAATATTGCGGAGTTGAACTGGTTCATTTCCTTCTTCTATTGTTCCTTCTGGCAGGGGCGTAGAGGAGACTGCGCGGCTAGAATGGAGAGCTTGTTGTACTCCTTGGAGTTCGATCTCGATTCTGTTGTACATTGTCTCTTGCTTAGCTTCCTATTTTTCTATTATCTCTTCTATGGATTTGTTCATAACTGTGATGAGAAAAATGAAGTCATCTGGAGTGAGCGTGGTCTTCAACTTAGTCACGGGTGCTTTTGATTTCTTTCAGGAGGAAGGTTCTGGAGGCAAACCCTTCCTTTTCTTTATGATTTCTACTTCGTCTCCTGGCCTCTATTCAACTTCCTCTAAGTCTTCGCCATTACCTCTATGCTCTAGTGTAATGGATGCAGATCTTATAGATCTGCTTTATACATATTGGATATCCTCATCCTTCTTTGTCTACTTTGTTTTCTTTGTCTTACTGGGCCCAGGTGTATTCTGTGAAGCTTCTGGGCTATCAATGTTGGATACTTCTGCGAGGTCTGCTAGAATAAGGAGGTTTGCCGACCATTCTTTGGTGATTTCCTCCAGGTATTCTTATGTCAGCTTGTAATAAGACTGAAGTTGTTCCTTGTTATCATCAACGCGTGCTGTCAGATATATAAAATGGCAGTTTGCATTGAACTTTATCAAAGGTCAAAACCTGTGTAAAATATTCAGGGTCATGCGAGGCTCGGACTGGATGGTGAGCTTCAACTGGGTGTAATAGGTATGGAATATGACATTGGATTGCCACTGCTTGTTCATGTCATTCGAGTACCATAGGGTACTAAAATTCACAGCCAGTGGTTCAAAGGGTTCAATGTCGGGGAAGGTTTCACCTTCCGGTATCCCCCATGAAACGAAAGTTATAAGTATCAAGAGCCATCTAAAATGAAATTCATGCCCCTGATCCTGGGCTTCTCTATAATAAATATCTAGTTGATTCACCAGGTACTTCATCCAGTTCATCTGTAGTCCCTCTGCACACTTTCTTGCAAGGTTGATTACAAATCCTAATACTTGCGTGGGTCGATTCTTGCATACCAACTTCCCTGCAATCAATTGACATGCAAGGCATACTGCACCACTTTCAATAGAAGCTACCTTGTAGCCTCGCGTGCCTTTCTTAACATCGCCATAGGATTCATTGATATTCTGAGCAAAAGCACGATCTCCGGTCTTTCCAGGATAGTAATTGTGGGGATCAGGGCCCTACATGATAAGCTCGGTGATCCTATTGATCAGCACCAGATCAACTGGTATGTGAAAATTCAACCATAAGTATCCTCCATGGTAACTTTCTAGCATAAGATTCACACAAGCATTCACCTCCTGGTGTCTGTCGAAGTGTGGTATCTTCATAACATTGAGTAGAGTAGACTGCACGAGGTTCATCGTCCATTGCTGAGGGACTATCTTCAAATTCTTTCCCTTGGTTCTGGTTAGGTACTTGTATGGGGCAAGTGTGTTGTAAAATTTACAATCCCCCAGGTTGAAGTCACTAAACTTCAAGGCTGTGATCTTGTCATGATCTGTGTGGACTGCACATACTCCTTTCGGTAGGTACGTCATGACTAGAGTGTACTCAAAGTCTCTAGGAACACTATCTTTGTTGATCACACTGCTCAGAGGTGGTATGTAAGCAGGTATGATGTATGTAATCAATTTTGCGTTGGCCATATCGTCCTTATGTTTGGTTCTTCTTTTTGCGCCGGATCGGGATGTTCTTTCTCAAGTAGTCGACAGGGAGGCTTGCACTCCTCTCGTCGATGATGCATGTAAACCTATAGACAATCCCCGCTCTGACATGACTCTTTCAGCTCTGAGGCTAGCGAGTACCTCTCTTACATATTCTTCTGTTGTGCTAAATTTTTCCAGACATATACGCTCAGGATCAATAGCTCGGGTTCTAAAAGTAACGTAGGTACTATAGTAAGGTAGAGAGTAAGGGTAGAGTAATCACAGTTCACAATTCAAGTAGTCTACGTACTCAAATTCACGATTAGAAAAAGTGTCTTCCATGCATGGCATGATGTATTAAGTAAGTAATTCTGTAACAAATTGTTTTCAATGGGTATGGGGCTTCCTTAACTCTGGTTCTATCCGTTATGGTGTGGTCTAAGGTTATGGTGATGAGCCATCAATGCTTTTCAATCCGTTCAGGGCTATATTTCTTCGCCACGGATATATCGACCTCCAATGGCTATATTGCTTCGCCACGATGAAGTGACCCATGTCGTTGTTCTGTTATCTCGACGAATCTCGAATTGTGCAAAGTTTCTTTCGGAGAGGTTCCCTCTGGAGCTTGTCGATCTGAGCTTGCTTTTTACTTAGATTTCTAGCCTTCTTCACCGTGAGCTTAGTCTCGGTATTTCTTTTCTCGTTCTGATTCTTATTTTCCTTGGGCATAGTCACTTCGCATTGCTGAGGTTCTTTCCCAAGACTCAAGAGAAATACTTCGTCTATATCTGGTACAGATATTCCAATCTTCTATGAGTCCCCTAATTCTTTGACATATGGGTTTCTAGTGTCAATTAGATTTGATTTATTCTCATGTTCCTCAATCAATTGCGTGATCCTTCTGGTCATGAAATCTTTTAGCTCTTGTCTCTACTGTTGTAATACCTTTTCTTCTTCCTTATTTCTGGCTTGATCTCTCTCAATCCAAGGTTTTCCAAGTAACATAGTGAACGAGGTGTCGTCCTCAATAAATTTGATAATCTCAAAATCTTCTTCTGTCGAAGTTCCATTGATTGTCATAGGTATCTGAGTGAGTTTTCCACATAGCATCACCAACTTTCCTCTGAATAGTCCTATTCCTCCTAGTGAAGGAATCATGGAAGGCTTCCCTATAGCTTTCTAGGTTCTTTATGACATAATGTCCACTTATGTTTCTTCATCAAGAATACAGTCAATGTTGAATTCCCCTAGTCTTGCTTCAATTTGTTCCTTTTCATTGAAGATCTCTAGTAATTGGACATCTTTATGTTCCTTCAGGGTTTTTTTCATCTGTATTAATAATTTCTCTGATTCTTTCCAGGGTTCTGCTATTTCTGGGGCTGTCCTAGGGTGTTCCTCATGCAGATCCATTCTTTGAATCTTAGCAATCATTTTAGGGAAATCCAATAATTCATGGTCCAAATATTTGCAACAGAGACAACTGGGTTTTCCACCCAGGCAATCCTTAGCTAGATGGCCTGGTTTTTTGCAACCGTAACATAGGGTCAATCCCCTCTTATTTGTAAATGATCCCCAACTTCTTATGTACTGTGCACCAGGATCATGGTAGTTAGCATGCAAAAAATTCTTTCTAGGATCCTGCATCCATTTGTTAGTCCAAACATTCTTTCTATGCATAGGTATACCATATCTATCATTATGCTTATCAGATCTACTCATATCAAACTTTCTTTCTTCTATTAATGCCCTAGGTTTTAAGCTAGGACCAAATCTATCAAACATACCTAGATCCATGCTCTAGAAACAAAAAATTCACTTATCTTACTTCTACAGAGCACAAAGCTTCCAGATCTAAGAAATTTTAACTATTCTTACCTTTATTAGAGCACAAGGTTTACAGATCTTACCTCTTCTCTGCAGATCCGACCTCTTTATTTTAGAAATTCCCACTTTTACTTTTCTTAGAGCACAGAGCGTTTAGATCTCGCTTCTTTTCTTCAGATTTGATCTTCCTTTCCTCAGATCTGACCTTATTCAG
>JZKD02S1154479.1:0-12800 GCA_000966675.3 Picea glauca
CATTAGGAAACCCAACTATCTGGGAAAAGTCACAGAAAGCAAACCTTTGAGCCATAATTTTCTCCATATCGAACCAGTGGAGTCGCCAATCGATCCTCGAATCATGGAGTTGCCATGTGAAAGATGCGCAACTTCAAATATGCCTGGTCCTTGTTCACCATCAATGGCTAGATCTTAACGTTGTCGTTACCCCAGGAATCTTCTCAAGCTAAGAGAGCAACTGCTAAAACCTTCTCGAGAAAGCTCCTCCGGGTTATCTTTCAGGTGTGCTAACAATAGCTACAGCTGAAACAGTAAAGTGGAAACAATGGAGTCGCCACAGTGGAGTCGCCAGGTGCACAGTAGCAATCTTTAAGGGCTCTGATGTCTGATGCACCTTCAAAATCAGAGGCTCAATGTCGTTCTGCCCAGGGAAAATCTTCAACTTCATCCCCGACAACGGTGCCAAAAATGTTAGTGTCGGAAGTTGCTCCTAGATTGCAGTAGGGGCAGAGCCCGACGCCCATCAGTTTTTATGTCACGATAGTTTTAATGGGTGATCAAATGGGTAGAGACTCGGGAAGATATCACTCAAACTTAAGGACTGGGTCTGGCATGCGAGGAACAAAGGAGGTCTTGATCTAACTCCAGTCAGTGGGTTGATTTGAAAATGAGCAGGTTGAAGACTTGGTGAGAGGAGTGGACAAACTACCTCATGCAATAGGCCTTTCAATAATTTGTAGAATAAAAACTCTGAATGCGAGATCCTTTGGTTCAGAGCTTCGAGGAACTGAGAGGGGGGACTTGACTGGATTCTCCAATTCCAAGTCGTTCAGTGCTAAGAAAATCACAGGGACCGATTAGAAACAATGCAACTGTTACAATGATCAAACTCTACATCATCCTATAACAGTTACAAATCGACTGGATTCTCCAATTTCGAGCCGTTCTAATACAGTGTAAACAAAGATGTGAAAGAAAAACTGACATTCATAAGACAAGAAGTCTCAAGAGTCCAGACATAACTAGGAAAACAATGCTTCATTAAAGTTTACCACCGGGAGCCTTGCTAAACCATCGATGCTTACAAAAATGGCGAAAACGCCTACATATACTCAAAAACAACCACAGCAGAAAAAACAAGATGCTCCATTAAAAACATTGCGTCTGCATTTCTTCTGTCAGTCTGCGCATGCAGACTCTGGCCGATCGTGCACCCAGGACTTGGTGTCCCTTCGTCCAAATTCNTTGACTGGATTCTCCAATTCCAAGTCGTTCAGTGCTAAGAAAATCACAGGGACCGATTAGAAACAATGCAACTGTTACAATGATCAAACTCTACATCATCCTATAACAGTTACAAATCGACTGGATTCTCCAATTTCGAGCCGTTCTAATACAGTGTAAACAAAGATGTGAAAGAAAAACTGACATTCATAAGACAAGAAGTCTCAAGAGTCCAGACATAACTAGGAAAACAATGCTTCATTAAAGTTTACCACCGGGAGCCTTGCTCAACCATCGATGCTTACAAAAATGGCAAAAACGCCTACATATACTCAAAAACAACCACAGCAACAAAAACAAGACGCTCCATTAAAAACATTGCGTCTGCATGTCTTCTGACAGTCTGCGCATGCAGACTCTGGCCGATCGTGCACCCAGGACTTGGTGTCCCTTCGTCCAAATTCGGACGGCTATTCTTTGTCAAACGCCACCTTAATTGCGCATGGCTCCTGCAAGGGAATTAGCTGAGCCATTAAGAGCCGAGCTAGCGTGTGCAGACCTCCTTGGCGATTCGAGGACTCGACGTGGCTTCCATGAATAGAACCAGTACAGAGGACCTTCTCGGGTAGACTTTCAGCCAGAACATCCATACTTTGCAATTAATGAGTGAGGCGAGGTTTCAACCAACCTCTCTCTTCTTCATTCATACCCAACAGGTACCGGGATTTAGATCACGTGAAATTGGCATCTGGAGAACACAGTGCCCCCTCCCTCTGAAACTCAATTCAACACTTTTGGCCTCCCTTTTGTACATAACGATAAATGCTAGCACCCATCCTCCAGGCCTACTCCTTATGACCAGATGCCAAAACCAAGGGCCCGATTCTGGGTGCTTTCGACACTTTGGGATTCGAGGTTTCGAGAGGTGAAATGACGAGGAGTGCTTACTCCTCAAATTCCCGAATGCCGACATGGCACGGATGTGCGCCACATGTCCTTAAGATAAACAGCTGAAGTAGCATCCGCTATTTAAAAGGGGGCCCACTTCATCCACAGGCTCGCTTGACATGACCTGGTGCTAAGACCGTGGGCTCGGCTCCAAAGGTGCTTTCGGCGTTTCACCGATTGACGATTTCAGCTGTAAAGAATGTGAGGCTCCTTGTCTCCCGAAACACCGATCCCTGATACACCGACTGGTCGCCACCTGTCCCAATTGGATCATACGACCCAAACTTTCCCTTAACTATGAGCGCTACCATTCGTGCTAAATCCAGGGCAACTTGACAGCCCCGAAATCCCAATGACCGTCGATCTGCTTCGTCAATTGATCCTTGTCGTTGAAATCAGACTGCTCGCTCGCTTGATTTAATCCCGAAATGGACTTCTTCTGTGAGCTGTGCTCGACGCTTATGGCTGCAGCCCTTGAATAAAACACATCCGACCAGCTTTCAAACCCCACTTCTATGCGTTTACACCAGAGGCCTAAAATCAGAGAGGAGAATACCCCTATACAAGAAATGTTGCTAACATTAGGCTCCATGGGGGATAGAGTCGTCCTTGTGATGCTCTAAGAACTCATTTTGCAGTTTCAATGCCTTGTTGTTGGGCTATGGAGTCAAGCTTAAAACACCCCCTGCTGAAAATATAGGCCGAAAAAGTAAAAGTAAAACAAAACAAGATACATGCTCAAAAGAGATTATTTATATACAGTCCTAATGCTAATAAAATATTTTACATGGTCTAGGTGAAAGAAAACTTCCACCATAGCCATTCAAGCAGCTTCCTGGATAGAAGCTCCTTCCTTCTGTCGANATAGAACCAGTACAGAGGACCTTCTCGGGTAGACTTTCAGCCAGAACATCCATACTTTGCAATTAATGAGTGAGGTGAGGTTTCAACCACCCTCTCTCTTCTTCATTCATACCCAACAGGTACCGGGATTTAGATCACGTGAAATTGGTGTCTGGAGAACACAGTGCCCCCTCCCTCTGAAACTCAATTCAACACTTTTGGCCTCCCTTTTGTACAGAACGATAAATGCTAGCACCCATCCTCCAGGCCTACTCCTTATGACCAGATGCCAAAACCAAGGGCCCGATTCTGGGTGCTTTCGACACTTCGGGATTCGAGGTTTCGAGAGGTGAAATGACGAGGAGTGCTTACTCCTCAAATTCCCGAATGCCGACATGGCACGGATGTGCGCCACATTTCCTTAAGATAAACGGATAAAGTAGCATCCGCTATTTAAAAGGGGGCCCACTTCATCCACAGGCTCGCTTGATGTGACCTGGTGCTAAGACAATGGGCTCGAATCCAAAGGTGCTTTCGGCGTTTCGCCGATCAACGATTTCAATTGTAAAGAATGTGAGGCTCCTTGTCTCCCGAAACACCGATCCCTGATACACCGACTGGTCGCCACCTGTCCCAATTGGATCATACGACCCAGACTTGCCTTGAACTATGGGCGCTACCATTCGTGCTAAATCCTGGGCAACTTGACAGCCCCGAAATCCCAATGACCGTCGATCTACTTCGTCAATTGATCCTTGTCGTTGAAATTAGACTGCTCGCTCGCTTGATTTAATCCCGAAATGGACTTCTTCTGTGAGCTGTGCTCGATGCTTATGGCTGCAGCCCTTGAATAAAACACATCCGACCGGCTTTCAAACCCCACTTCTATGTGTTTACACCAGAGGCCTAAAATCAGAGAGGAGAATACCCCTATACAAGAAATGTTGCTAACATTAGGCTCCATGGGGGATAGAGTCTTCCTTGTGATGATCTAAGAACTCATTTTGCAGTTTCAATGCCTTGTTGTTGGGCTATGGAGTCAAGCTCAAAACACCCCCTGCTGAAAATATAGGCCGAAAAAGTAAAATTAAAACAAAACAAGATACATGCTCAAAAGAGCTTATTTATATACAGTCCTAATGCTAATAAAATATTTTACATGGTCTAGGTGAAAGAAAACTTCCACCATAGCCATTCAAGCAGCTTCCTGGATAGAAGCTCCTTCCTTCTGTCGATGATCACCAACAGATAGTGTAACCATGATAGCAGGGTAGATACACTCTTCAAATTCTTCTCAGAGGCTAAAGTTGATATGAAATAGGCTGGATCCAAGGCATAAAGGACATGCCACTCCATGTATTCACCGACAGGGTCATAGAATGAGTGGCGAATTTCAGAAAATTGGTGACAGGCAGCCTCCTCTACTACAGATTTTCTCACATGTGGTTGAATATCTTTGATAAGAATAGGTGAGTGGACAACTGATGTAGGCTCACTGATCTCAGGTGGTAGCTTCTCGTTGACTGGCTCTGGAATGAAATATGTGCTCAGTTGTTCCTCTGGTTCCTTTTCCTCTTCTTGGCTCTCCCCCAAGTCAGATTCGTATTCATCATAAATAGGGACCATGGGGTGGTTCTTCTTGCTGACTGGATCTTCAGTATCTTTATAGTGATCAAATGCAGGATAAGCTTGTTGCTCATCATCACTATAATATACATCAAAAATGGGTTGTCCTTCATTGATATGACCCTCCTCCAAAACAATGATCCCATCGAAAAGTTCTGTTTCAGGGACAGTGGGACCTGCTGCTTCTGGCTTCTCATACATAATCCTTTTCTCTTTAATCCCAGGTAAAAATATTTTGTGAGAAACCCCCTGGGGGAAAAGAGAAGAAACCTCTTCTACAACTAACCCCTCTTTTAAAAAGAGGGGGTCTTCGTCATCATGAGCAGAGCTGCTAGGAACATTTGCTTCAACCCGATATCCAAGTGAGTCATCTACCATGGGCCATATTTTCTCTATAAACTCACAATTTGCACAAGAGGCATGTTGATCGTTATGAACATCTAAAAGAATAGAGGCATCTGATATGATGTCAGATGATTCCGTTCTAGGGCTAACACAATTAATATCATTCAACACCTCCATATTTTCCTGGAAAATGCTTTCCTCCACAGTAAAAGCTTCATCATGGACCAGGTCTTCAGGGCCAGCAGAGGCTTCATGAAGCGAATAAAACTCCTCACAACAGTTTTCAAACAAACAATCAACTGGATAGTAGTCTTTACAAAATGAATTGAAAGCTGTATGAAAACCTGTTAAAGAGCGGATGCTCGTAGCGAGAAGAGATCGAAACCACTCAAGAGAAACTCGCTTCAATGAACACCTAAAGAGCTTAATCCAAACATCCTCATGCGTGATATTGTGTCGGTGAATAGCCTCATGGAAGTCCAGTAAATGCTCAGCTAGTTCCTCCCAACTTGTTGCATGAAATTCAGGGAGGAAATGTTCCCATTGGTCTCTATCAGTAAGTGCATTAGGAAACCCAACTATTTGGGAAAATTCACAGAAAGTAAACCTTTGAGCCATAATTTTCTCCATATCGAACCAGTGGAGTCGCCAGGTGAAAGATGCGCAGCTTCAAATATGCCTGGTCCTTGTTCACCATCAAAGGCCAGATCTTAACATTGTCGTTACCCCAGGAAGCTTCTCAAGCTTCTCAAGCAGCCGCTGAAACCTTCTCTAGAAAGCTCCTTTGGGTTATCTTTCAGGTGTGCTAACAATAGCTACATCTGAAACAGTGAAGTGGAAACAATGGAGTCGCCATAGTGGAGTCGCCAGGTGCACAGTAGCAATCTTTAAGGGCTCTGATGTCTGATGCACCTTCATAATCAGAGGCTCAATGTCGTTCTGCCCAGGGAAAATATTCAACTTCATCCCCGACAACGACGCCATAAATGTTAGCGTCGAAAGTCGCTCCTGGATTGCAGCAGGGGCATAGCCCGATGCCCATCAGTTTTTATGTCACGATAGTTTTAATGGGTGATAAAATGGGTAGAGACTCGGGAAGATATCACTCAAACTCAGGGACTGGGTCCGGCATGCGAGGAACAAAGGAGGTCTTGATCTAAATTCAATCAGTGGGTTGATTTGAAAATGAGCAGGTTGAAGACTTGGTGAGAGGAGTGGACAAACTACCTCAGGAAATAGGCCTTTTAGTAATTTGTAGAAGAAAAACTCTGAATGCGAGATCCTCTGGTTCATATCTTTGAGGAACTGAGAGGGGGGACTTGACTGGATTCTCCAATTCCAAGTCGTTCAGTGCTAAGAAAATCACAAGGACCGATTAGAAACAATGCAACTGTTACAATGATAAAACTCTACATCATCCTATAACAATTACAACTCGACTGGATTCTCCAATTCCGAGCCGTTCTAATACAGTGTAAACAAATACGTGAAAGAAAAACTAACATTCATAAGACAATAAGTCTCAAGAGTCCAGACATAACCAGGAAAACAATGCTTCATTAAAGTTTACCACCGGGAGCCTTGCTCAAACATCGATGCTTACAAAAATGGCGAAAATGCCTACATATACTAAAAAACAACCACAACAGCAAAAACAAGATGCTGCATTAAAACATTGCATCTGCATGTCTTCTGATAGTCTGCGCATGCAGACTCTGGCCGATCATGCACCCAGGACTTGGTGTCCCTTCAGCCAAATTCAGACGACTATTCTTTGTAAGACGCCACCTTAACTGCGCATGGCTCCTGCAAGGGAAGTAGCTGAGCCATTAAGAGTCGATCTAGCGTGTGCAGACCTCCTTGGTGAGTCAAGGACTCGACGTGGCTTCCATGAATAGAACCAGTACAAAGGAACTTCTCGGGTAGGATTTCAGCCAGAACATCCATACTTTGCAATTAATGAGTGAGGCGAGGTTTCAACCACCCTCTCTCTTCTTCAATCATACCCAGTAGGTACCGAGATTTAGATCACGTCAAATCGACGTCTGGAGAAAACAGTGCCCCCTCCCTCTGAAACTCAATTCGGTGCTTTTGGCCTCCCTTTTGTAGAGAACGATAAATGCTAGCGCCCATCCTCCAGGCCTGCTCTTTGTGACCAGACACCAAAACCAAGGGCCCGATTCTGGGCGCTTTCGACACTTCAAGATTCGAGGTTTCGAGAGGTGAAATGACGAGGAGCGCTTACTCCTCGAATTCTCGAATGTCGACATGGCACGGATGTGTGCCGCGTGTCCTTAAGATAAACGACTGAGGTAGAATCCGCTATTTAAAAGGGGGCCCACTTCATCCACAGGCTCAATTGACGTGACCTAGTGCTAAGACTGTGGGCTCGGCTCCAAAGGTTCTTTCGACGTTTCCCCGATCGACGATTTCAGCTGTAAAGAATGGGAGGCTCCTTGTCTCTCGAAACACTGATCCCTGATACGAGGACTAGCCACCACCTGTCCCAATTGGATCGGACGACCCAGACTTGCCCTTAACTATGGGCGCTACCCTTGATGCTAAATCTCGGGCAACTTGACAGCCTCGAAAACCCAATGACCGTCGATCTGCTTCGTCAATTGATCCTTGCCGTTGAAATCATACTGCTCGCTTGCTTGATTTTAAGCCCGAAATGGACATCTTCTATGAGATGCGCTCGATGCTTATGGCTGTGGCCCTTGAATAAAACACATCCGACCGACTTTCAAACCCCACTTCTATGCGTTTACACCAGAGGCCTAAAATCAGAGAGGAGAATACCCCTATACAAGAAATGTTGCTAACACCAAGCATCCACACACATGGGATGAGAGTCTTACTTATGTCCAAAAAAACCACAAAATATCCCTCCATAGCTCAACAAACCAAAACCCTTTTCAGGTGGGCTTGAGATTTCAACCATTGGGCCCCATTGATGTATCACTTCCCCTTGCATCCACATAGGAAGAATATTCCCATGCTCAATCTAAGGCTAACAAGACCACCAAATTAATTGAATGGATTCAACACATCTTCCAACATGTCCATGATATTTTGCAGAAATCCAATGCTAAGTATAAGCAACGCCGTGATCAACACTGATTTCCCCACAAGTTTCAGGTGGAAAACAAGGTTTGGTTGCATTTACAGAAAGAGCACCTTACATGACCCCATTGGAAGTTGCATCCACTTCACTATTTACCTTACACAAACACCAAGGATGTAGGAGAAATTTATTTTGAGCTAAGTATTCCCTCATTCCTTGGCTTGCACCTAATATTCAATGTGGACCTCCTTCGACCATATTTTCCACCACTGTTGGACACATCGAGAGTGGAAAAGAAACTAAAACCTATAGAGCTCAACCATGACTACATGGAACATGAAACCATTGATCATATCATGGACACATTGGTTAAGGGCACCCACAAACATAAGATCCAACTCTACCGGGTTGTCAAAGCAAGGAATCTATTGCACCAAGGCAAGTGGCTCACCAAATGTTAAATTCAATAGAAGTTTCCCCATTTGATGGGGGCTCTCAACATAATGGAAACCATTTCTTCCTAAGGAGGGAGGAATGACCCACAAGGACATCAATGGCCAACCCCCTATTTCACTAGTTCAAAATACATTTTCCATGTTGGTAGTTTTTCTAGGATTTTTCGGGTCCCAAACTTCTAGGGCCATTTTGAGGCCCTAAACAACGTTTTTTGGATCGATAATGCCTAGCATGCAATATAAAGTAGACGCTAGGCTGAACATAATGTGTACTCCTTGGATAGACCTTTCCAACAAGGCATCAAGGGCCCCAAACGAAGATCGTATGAAAAAGTTGCAGCCCCGGGAAGCTGGCGTATCAATTACCCCCATTAGGGCCCACAAACCTTTTGGCATTTCATCTCTCAAGGTCAAGGTTTTGTATGTTTATGGTTTTCTCATTTATTCTTTATGTTAAAAAGGATTTTTGAGCCTCATTGTACTCATCTTCTTGCAAATGCGCGTAGTCGTCACATCTCTTATTAGAAATAAGCTACCACCATTCCATCGAGTTCATTTCACTCTGTATTTTCTTTTACAGTTTCTGCATATTTCATTATTTAATAGAAATTGAGTATTACTATATCTCTATGTTTCTATCATGTTTATGTGTTTCATTTCATTCCCTCATAAATCCATATTAGAAAGTGTTAAAAATAGNATGGCTTGGAAAAATATACTTTAAAAACAAGAAGAGGAAAAGGATGTGGCTAGCCCTCAACAAAGGCGCCCATAAATGAGACAATATGAGCCTTTGTATGTCATGAAACCCCATAACTATAAGTCTAATCCCATCCACCTCACATTCACTACAATACCTAGAAAGGATTCTCCTTGAGAACATCCCCTACTTGAGGAATTGGTTCACCCAATAGGGCATTATGACACCCCTCCCATATCTAAATTTGGAAARTTGTTTAAGGYCTTTGAGCATTTGTTTATTCTGAAAARGGGGTTTGASGCACATGTTYRGGTGGTTCTTTTATTATATATAKATTACTTAGCATKATATTKTGACTTGTGGACCCTTGKAGGRYGTACTTGTTTGTCTTTGCAGGTCCTTGATAGGTGAAAGTTTGAACATGGATGCACAAGGTTCCTTGGACCTTCATTTGGGGMATCAAGCCAACATGTTGGATGATGCACCCTCTCTCCTTGGGATAACTTGGATGAGGGATGTTTCCTTTGAAGGCATTTGATTATCCATTGGAGGTGGCTCACTAGCCTTCCCAACCCCAACGTTTGCCTTTGGAGGCCATATCTTCTCCTTTTGGGCATGACATCATCACTTGGAAGGCTAGGGTTTGATGGTGCAAGGTGTTTTGATAATGATGTGGCTTGGATTGATGCAGAAAGAGACTTGGCATGCATACGACACTTATTTTAAGGATATATGGCCTTTTGAGGCCCAACAACTTTCATCCTAGGCCAAAACATCTCTGCTAGTGGCCCTACATCACCCCTAAAAGGGGATTTTCTTTTTGTAATTTTTAACTTTAAAGTTGTAAAGGAAAAAAGAGGAGGACGACCTCCTTAATTTGATGTTGAAATTTTGAATTGTGGACAAATGGGTTTTAGGTGACGTCCTATAAAAAGTGGTCACCCCATTGTCATTTTAGACATAACTCACTTGAGAATTACATAAGTGTTGGTTGAAATTTTTTCCCTTCACTACTACATATGGGTGGATTATTCCATGAAAATTTTCCACGCTTCAACTAGTTTCATATTTTTTTAAATAGGGCGGGATTTTCGTCGATATTGCCGTGAAAGTTCGTCGCAATATCAACGAAAATCTTATTTAAATCTAGTTGGGATTTTCGTCGCTATAGCGACTAAATTTCGTGGCAATAGCGACGCAAATTTTGCCTATCTCATTGGTCAGTGTTACCAGCTAGTTGACTATTTTATCTATATATACGTGACTTTAAGAGACTTTGCGACACAATTGCTATAGTTGCGACACTGTTCTTGGCTTTTGTTTGAGCTGTTTTTTTTTTCCATCACCCACCGGTTGAACAAATCCAATTCTCGATCTACATAGCTCGGATTTTAAACTTGCAAGGTTAGTATGTTATTTTTTATTGATGTACTCATTTAACTTGTAATTTTTTTTTCAAACGTCCAAATTTCATTTAGATTTTTTTTTCCTTGATAATATATTATAATATGTGTAGTACCATATTTCATGTCTTTGGTTTTTGGATCTAGTTAGTATATTCTATGGAAAAGGGTATGTGGATTCCATAATATTCTAGGTTTATGGAATCCACATACCCTTTTCCCTTCAATCGTAGCTATAATCTCTCTTTCTTTTCATTGATAAAGATATGGAAGTGCTCTTGAAACTCAACCCTGATCGGTGAAATGATAGTAATTGATTGTCATTTTCTTCTCTCTTTTAATTTTTAAGACCTGACAAAAAANATCAAGCCAACATGTTGGATGATGCACCCTCTCTCCTTGGGATAACTTGGATGAGGGATGTTTCCTTTGAAGGCATTTGATTATCCATTGGAGGTGGCTCACTAGCCTTCCCAACCCCAACGTTTGCCTTTGGAGGCCATATCTTCTCCTTTTGGGCATGACATCATCACTTGGAAGGCTAGGGTTTGATGGTGCAAGGTGTTTTGATAATGATGTGGCTTGGATTGATGCAGAAAGAGACTTGGCATGCATACGACACTTATTTTAAGGATATATGGCCTTTTGAGGCCCAACAACTTTCATCCTAGGCCAAAACATCTCTGCTAGTGGCCCTACATCACCCCTAAAAGGGGATTTTCTTTTTGTAATTTTTAACTTTAAAGTTGTAAAGGAAAAAAGAGGAGGACGACCTCCTTAATTTGATGTTGAAATTTTGAATTGTGGACAAATGGGTTTTAGGTGACGTCCTATAAAAAGTGGTCACCCCATTGTCATTTTAGACATAACTCACTTGAGAATTACATAAGTGTTGGTTGAAATTTTTTCCCTTCACTACTACATATGGGTGGATTATTCCATGAAAATTTTCCACACTTCAACTAGTTTCATATTTTTTTAAATAGGGCGGGATTTTCGTCGATATTGCCGTGAAAGTTCGTCGCAATATCAATGAAAATCTTATTTAAATCTAGTTGGGATTTTCGTCGCTATAGCGACTAAATTTCGTGGCAATAGCGACGCAAATTTTGCCTATCCCATTGGTCAGTGTTACCAGCTAGTTGACTATTTTATCTATATATACGTGACTTTAAGAGACTTTGCGACACAATTGCTATAGTTGTGACACTATTCTTGGCTTTTGTTTGAGCTGTTTTTTTTTTTCCATCACCCACCGGTTGAACAAATCCAATTCTCAATCTACATAGCTCGGATTTTAAACTTGCAAGGTTAGTATGTTATTTTTTTATTGATGTACTCATTTAACTTGTAATTTTTTTTTCAAATGTCCAAATTTCATTTAGATTTTTTTTTCCTTGATAATATATTATAATATGTGTAGTACCATATTTCATGTCTTTGGTTTTTGGATCTAGTTAGTATATTCTATGGAAAAGGGTATGTGGATTCCATAATATTCTAGGTTTATGGAATCCACATACCCTTTTCCCTTCAATCGTAGCTATAATCTCTCTCTCTTTTCATTGATAAAGATATGGAAGTGCTCTTGAAACTCAACCCTGATCGGTGAAATGATAGTAATTGATTGTCATTTTCTTCTCTCTTTTAATTTNCCACATACAGTAATAGTATTACTGGTTCATTCTCCATGATCTTGAAGTAGAGATTTGAATCTGCTTTACTCTTGGTAAAGCCCAAGCTCGTCAAAAAACTGCCTATAAGCTCTGGGAGCTTGCTTCAATCCGTATAAGGCTTTCTTCAATCGACAGACATGAGACTTCCTGTCTTCAACCTCAAATCCTTGGGCTTTCTCTATATACACTTCCTCTTTGATGACACCATTCAGGAAATATGTCTTCAGATCCATCTGGTGCATCTTCCATTTCATCTTGGCAGCAAGAGCTATAATGGTTCTAATCAAAGTGTATCTGTCCACAAGAGCGAATGTCTCTTCATATTCGATTCCTTCCTTCTGGGAAAAGCCACAAGAGACAAATCTTGCTTTATATTTTTCAATACTTCCATTAGCAACATGTTTTATCTTGAAGATCCATTTTAATGATACCACATCCTTACTTTTTGGTCTGGGAACAATTTCCCATACATCATTCTTTATTATGGATTGGTATTCCTCTGTCATGGCATCTGCCCATTCCTTCTTCTGG
>JZKD02S1154512.1:0-20006 GCA_000966675.3 Picea glauca
ATATATATATATATATATATATATATATATATATATTTACTATAATCTTGTTCAATCTAAAAGATCTACACATTTTCTCTAACATCCATCTTTCAATAGAAATGTCAGCTACACCTATGAACTTGCACACCTGCTACATTTGTGGACCTACACACCTGCACACCTGCTACACTTGTCATCAATGAATTACTTCCTATCTTGTTGAATGCCAAGGTCACCATCCCACTCAGGTCAAATCACTATCCTAAGTTGTTTTTAAAAAGAACTTCTTGCATCTTGTTGAGAAAGTAGAGACATTGTAATATGGCATTGCCATATTACATTGTAATATGGCATTGCCATATTACATTGTAATATGGCATTGCCATATTACATTGTAATATGGTATACCATATTACATTTTAATATGGTAATACCATATCTCGTGTTTTTTTTTTTTTAAACTTAAAGTCATTGTCGCAATATCGACGATAGTTCGTCGGAAGCCAATTTTTATTTTGAACAACCGTGGCAATAGAGATGAAAGTTCGTCGCAATTTGCCATGGTTTTTCATCGCACATACAACATCTACGTCGTAAGTTTGGTTTTGACATAAATTTTCGTCGCTATTGCCATGAATTTTTGTCTCCATTTGCCACGGTTTTGCGTCGCACATAAAACATCTGCGTCGTAAGTTTTTGTTTTGGCATAAATTTTCGTCGCAATTGCGACGAAGTTTCGTCGTAATTTCCACGGTTGTGCGTTGTAATTATGATGAAGTTTCATGGTAATTTCGACGATTCATAGGGTTAACCCATTTTGATGGTGATGACACATGGAGAGATAATTTCGTCGATGTTTCCACGAACACCTGGATCGTGGATATAGCGACAAAAAAAAGTCTCGGCTTTCGTGGAAATTACGACGGATAAGTGTGGCAATATCAATGAAAAACCATTGCAAATTTGGTCATATGTACTAGTGATTTCTTTTACATCAACCAACAACTATGAACATCTTATACACAGTTAATTAATTTGTGAATTCTTAAAAATAATGTGAAGGCACATGTTCAATTCCATTTACTATAATCTCTAATACAAGAACCATTCCTCGATTCTTACTTAATTACATGGATATATTATGACCCAATCTGAATAATCTAACATAGCAATTTCAAATCAGAGTTACTAGTACCTCAACCAGTTGATGATGATATATTTAAGTCAATTCTCAATTCGAAAACTTGCGCAACAATCGATCCTTCACTCGCTAATCTAAGAATTTCCACGGTACCTCCCAGCCAACGCTAGGGGTACTCTTCTTCACCCTTAGCTCCCGGAGCCGCAAAGGGGCCACACAAAAAAAATAGTAACAATAACACCAAACTTGTCTCTCAAGGAAGAGCTTCCACTCATTCAATCTTTGGAACCCAAATCTCACAAGTAAAACTCAGTCAAGAAAATTTTTGGCAGCATAACAATACTAACAAAAGTGAGATCCCCTCTCCCTTTCTCTCATTTATTTTATAGAAAAATTCTCAATAACACATGTCCTCATGAACAAATAATTAATTTTTAATAATTTAATTAAGGGATTATTCACCCACTACATGTGTCACACTCTCCCTAAGTTGCACATGTAATTTCTCTTTTTATTTTATTTAATTAGACAATTTCCCTCACATTCCCTAATGTGCTCCTATTTTTCCTCTTAGTTGTCTCTTAGTTCCCCAATCCCTCATTTAATTTGTGTTCCCCAACTAGATCTTAGTTTGAGTTGGATTAGGAGTCTTGTTTTAGTTAGTAATAGTGGTAGATTGACTCAAGATGCTACTCTATGTGAACATCAATCCTCTCATGTTTTAATTTCTTATTAATTAAAAAAATTATTTTTATTATTTTGATGCACACATGTGCATCTATCTAACTTTTAATCATCATTCCCTCTTTTCTTATAGTTTGATTATATCTCCATTCCCTTAACTTGTTTAATAATTTATTGAGTCGCTTATTTAAACTTAGGCTTAGATTTAGGCTTATACTCTTGTTAGGTTTCTTAGTTTGTAATCTAATAATTAATTAATTAATCTATTATAACAAGGTCTAAACATTTTATTATGTTTTCTAGGCCATCTAGATTTTATTGACTCACAATTAATTACGCGACATGCCCTTCAAGATGCACCTCCGTGCTCCAATGATGCCACTCGCCTTTGACTAGTTTTGGAAGTTTTTTCGACACTTGGAGTCAACACTCCACTTGGTTGACCTTGTGAGAGACTAAGGGATTCTAAGGAATAAGGATTCTGCCTTATTGTGTGCTCCTTAGAATTCTTCGTGAGCGACTGTCTCAATTTTCCCTTACGGCATCGTGGACCTCTCAAACTAGGTAATCGTTAATTTACAGTTTAGGTCATGATAGGAGTGCTAGTAGGTTGTGACAGGGACGTTGCCATACCTCTCCATCAACTATTTGGTTTTTTGTGCATAACCCCTTGACTCCTTATGTGAGTCGGATTAGCCAGTGTCGTCGAGCCTGCATCCACTGAAAAGAACATTGTCAATAATCCACATACATAACATCCATACTGAAATCATCATATAAATCACATGCGTGTAAATCAAATTCTCAAACTAAATACAAATCCACTCCTTGACTCTATCCAGAGTCCAAGGAAGTTCGTTGATGCCATCAACATCATCAACCTGTCATGTATCCTGCATACTCAGAGAAACTCATCAATAATACCTGTCGATACATATATAAATCTAGAAATTAACATATAATTCCTAATGACATCATAACATAACTCATAAGCAAAGCATAATCATAATGTATCATAACCGGATCACTTTCTTGCAAGTGTCCTCAAAGAATAAGTCATTATAAAATGTGCTCAGTAGAATTGGATGTTACACCATCGACATTTTTGGCACTAGAAGGAGGGAATAATGACAAGCTGACCTAGTGGAGTTGTTTGCTTTTAATTATTTTATTTTTTAAATGGCTTCTTCCCATATCCCTATTTGGAGATGCATTTCAAGGCGAGTATCATGCACTACTCCATTGAAGATAGTTAAAATCTTGTCAAAAAAGAAGTTTGATAGTGAGAGTGAAATTACTACATATGAACATTTTGATAAATTATTTAAAATTGTATTTCTCATGAAATAACTCACAAAGGTGTTATGTGCAGGATTTTCACCCTGACTTTCGAAGGCCACATTAAGAAGTGGTATGAAACATTGTCGACCGCATCCATTCATTCTTTGGAACAATTTATAGATGAGTTTTTATTTTCGTTTGAGATCTATGACTATGATAGATTATGTAGTGAAGTTAATTATCTTAGGATGAAATTGGATGAATCAATAAAATAATATGCTATAGGGTGTATCCATATCTTTTGTAGATTTCCTTTAAATGATTTGCCTTCTATTAATGAATGGTTTCAAGAATTGGTTTCCCTTTCCTTCGAACATGATCAATCTGATTCTTGCATTGATACTCATTCACAAATTGATATAGAAGATTTAGAAGTTGTAGATGAACACTAATTTTATTCAACTTTTTTCACTTTGATAGATATTGATCAAGAGGAACATGATATTTCGCAAGTACATGTAACTTCTAATTGTTCTTCTCCATCATCATCTTCTTTAATTTTTAATAGTGATGAACAAAGTTGTCATATATTAGAGAATATTACAACTATCCTAACAAAGAAAGAGACTCAACTTTAAGTTTGTGTTAGTAATATGGAACAACCGTCTCTCAGTTTAATTGAAGAGGTTCAAGATCAACTTTCATGAGATTCAATTATTGACTATTCTATTGATTCTACATCAAAATCAATTTTTGAGCCTTCTCATTTTGATAAGTCTTTTGATATGCTCTCATCTTTACCTTTTAATAATGAACATAATTTTATTTCGAATAATGTTTTGTGTTCAAAAGAGCATATCACAAATATTAATCAAGTTATGCTAAGAGAAGAAGCTAATACACAATGTTCAAAAGTGAAACCAGATAAATATATCTTATTAGAAGCATAATTGCCCTTTGAAAAGACCGTTTCTTTAAGAGATGTATTTTTATTTCATTTCATCTTCATCTTATTATAATTTTTACCTGGATGTATTCAATGGTTGTGCTTCACAGATGATTATTCCAAGTTATTTGGAATCTAATTATGCATGGTCAAAATTTAATAAGGTACAAGATGTAAATAATCTATATTTAGGAGATGAAAAGTATATGACTCCTTCCCATGAATCTTTTGATATTATGCCTTATCTATCTTCTGCATGGGAGGAGGGAATTTCTACAACGGACACATTTCAAAAAATGTTTTCTATTGACTCATCTACACTTGTGATCAATGAAGAATCTCCTTATTCAAGTAATCAACTAGGTGAGTTTAAAAATCTTAATCAATAAAATGTTGATAATGTTTATTATCCTAATATCAACCATCTGGCTTATACAATGAAGGGTGATAATTTATACACATAATATGATCTTATTGATTTATCACAAGTTGATTATTTGAAACATAAGATCAGAGGAAATCATCAAGAACATGAGACACTTCAACTGCAACTGATGGTTATGTCAGGTTCTCGTTTTCTTGCTCCATTCTCTGAAACAAATCATATCAAGAATTTTTCACAAGGTTTTCTTGACGACTATTTTACACATGTTCCACACTCATCTGTAATTTTCTTCCAACATTTTCATTTAGGTCGTTGTATATATCATGATAGAATAGAAGCTTGGTTAGATAAATCTTTGCATGAAAGATTTCCTGTAAATATTAGTATTCTTTTCTCACACATGTTTGATATAGATTTAGAAATTTTAATTGTTTCTTCATGTAATTTATTGTTGTTTCATTTTTTGTTTCTAAATCATATTGTACATATGTTTGCAGGTTTAAAGAAACATGAATGGCTTCACTGGAAAATTGAATTTACTTAGCCTTAGTTGTTCTTGTAGAGTAGATTAGAATAGGATAGAATAGGAGTAGTTTTAGCTTTGTTTATTTTAATTAGGTTTAGTACAGTTTTAGATCTGGAACCCCTATTACTCAAGAATAATAAAAAAATTATACATTATTTTCCACCCAAGTCAAATCCCTCTTGAGTCAGTCAAAATTTTTTCTTGAATCTGCTACAAAATTCAAAACACAATCAGTTACAGAATTTACAAAATGTTAATTCTGGACAGAACCCGCCCAGAAAACACATCTTATCTCCCAAACGGTTTAACCTCTTCGTAAATCCTTTTAGGATAAGGTAATTGGGCATGTTTTTAAAGTATTTTTTCAACCATTTGAAGAGATTCATCATTTATCTCCCGGAAATCGACTTGCAAAATTGCTTCCTGTGAGCTGGTCGTAACAACAAATCTGAGAAATTTCACCTCCTTCCTAATGATATTTCTCCCAAATTGTTAATTTTCTGAGGAAACGATTTGGGGCAAAGGTAAATCGATCCATTTCTGAAGTGGGTTTTCAATTGTTTGAAGAGGTTCCTTATTGTTTGTTCAGAATGAAAGCTGGAAGATAGCCTCCTAAAACTGATACGAATTTTCCATTTGATGTTGCCCAAATATTACACCTTATAGAGATGAATAATTTTAACCGAATGAATTATTTTGGGAATATTTTGGAGACTATAGTTGAACTGACACTTGTAACAAAAATAAATTAAATTAATAACAAAAATCTATTAAAAGATGAACTACAAGATCTCCAAATCTTAATTAACCAAAATCAAATATAATTGATATCACTTATTCTTATTTTTGTTTGCTAGTTTGTCTGTGACCTGCATGACTAGCCTGTGGCTGAGAAACCGTGACTCAGGGGCATCTAAGCCGTCAAAATCACCCAGGGATCGCACCCAGCCTGAACCACACCAACCCTTAACATGGCTGGATTTTTTGTCCCCAAAGGTTTCGAACCAGTGACTTTAACATCACAGAGTGCCTTAACATCACACTCCATCACCGACTATCCTATACCTCAAGGACATTGATATCACTTATTCTAGATATACTAGATTGGACATTATATTTTGAAATTCAGGAATATTTTGAGATTTCGGAATATTTTGCAAATTTGAGAAAATTAACTTCATAATATTTAATAAACACTTAAGTGTTTGCAAATTTTAATCAACAAATTGAACTATATTTTAGAAACACATGTTAATTATCGAATGATAAAAATATTCCTCATAATCTTGTTTCAGAACAAAGTGAATATGATGAATTCACATTAAAACTACTATCAATAATTAACCAAGTTGTTGTGATATAATAATGTCCAATGAAAACCAATCTAATCACCTGAATGATAAAAATTTTACATGACTATATAAGAAAATCAAACAAAACAAACCATATCAATGGGGAGATATCGAAGAGAGGAAGATGATGAGAACGTCAAAAGGACAAACAAGACATAAAAAAATACTAGAAATATAAAACCAAGAACAAATCAAGGTGACATTACCAAAATTAATAAGGGGACCCCTTTACTTTCTTGAAAAATAAAGGGGGGTTGTTGTTTGCCACAACAGTTCCTTTGATCAAAATCACTCATATTTGACTATCAATTTCTAGTGATTCAAATTATAAGTGAATGCTCTGTGTGCTTACTTGTAAGCGCACTTTGTTTTAGTCAACTAAACTCTGAGATCAGAGAGGGATAATTCTAAGTATGAGTGAAAATAAATTATCATATTCAATGCAATAAAGAAATGTGCCAATGAGAAAAGCATAAAGGAATTAGAGACTTATAAGTTTAAACTCTAAGTATATTTATGTGATGACCCTTAGTATGGCACAGTAGATGAAATATCATTCAAGAATCTGATTGTCTTTAACATCAATATATGAAACAATCATTAATCACCATAATTAGAGTAATGTTGCCTATAAATTGTTCAAAGAAAAATTCTTAATCTACAGGGAATTATAACAGCAAATACGAATATGCAGGAAATGAAGACAATTAAAAAAAAGTAATGTTAGAATAACTATAAAAATACAACACATACGAGAGGGCCCTCCTAGGATATGTTGTTTAGATAGAATCATATTGTGTAAGGAATTTTACACATAAATTAGATTTAGAACTCAATTGTATTAAGCTTCAACGCAAATCAACAATTATAATATGTCTTAGATGATAATCTCAACATTCTCACTAACTTCCATATCCTCTGTTTCTAATTTTTATACAAATCCGAAGGAATTCGAGTGCTTTTCCATACACTATTTTCCAAAACTAATCACATAAAATATTGCCTAGATCTTCTTTTTAGTGCCTAAAATAAGTTCTCTATGATTACATGAGTTGGATCCTCGATCCTTTGACCGGTCAAGCATGATTCCTCACGCCTAGGTGTCGAGTTTTCAATTCAGTGAACAACCTTGCAAATTTGCAGTTGATTCTCACGAATTTCTTGTAACTGTCTTTTGGGTTTGACCACGCGTTGACCACTGGGTGTCGAATGCTACGAAGATGGAAAAATAGGTAAATTACCATCTCGTGATGTCAATGAAGTGCCTACAAGTGGAAATTCTTCATTTGAGTGATGTTAAGCTTCGATTCCTGTAATAACTCATATAACAAGGTTAATTCCTATAATAGCTTAATTGTAGGCAATTTGTTACAAACATAGATTTTAATACTATTTACAAGAAAAAATAAGAGTTGATAAAAAACAAAAGACAAATTATTACCTTGTTTGTATCCATTATGCCATTAGTTAGATAGAAGTGGGAAAAAATAGAGGTTTCTAGGATCAAAATGGAGATGAATGGGCCTAGTGAAAGGGTCAAAACTAGGACACAATAGTTACTTATATGGTTGTAATTGAGTTGTAAGTAGGGTTGTGCCTTCCCCATTGCATTGCATCGTATTATATCATATGTAACATTCTTCTATATGAAATAAAAGGTTGTTAGGCACTGGCTTTGAGCCCAACCTCATATGTTGTGTGTAACTTGTGCGGATGTTCTATGTGTTGAATGCTCATGTTCTTTGAATACTTGTAATTTGGCTAAGTGTAGTATTTTTGTGGAACGTTTGAGGCTATAGTTGGACGTGTGCTTAGTATACTTTTTAGATAACTTAAGTTGAGTAGGACTTGTTGTATCTAACTCATTATAGCTCAAGGTGAAGTTATGAGTAGACCTTGAGTGAAGAGGCATAATCTGGTTGTAGTAGGCATGGTGTGGTCAAACCACCACAACCAAGGCAAGGCAATGCCGCATGACCGCATGTGTCAGAGCGACTTGGGCACGAAAATTCATCGTGAAAAATTATGGGCAGACTTTAGGTTCGTAACATCAAGTGTGCCCCTCATCACACATCCAAGATATGGGGACTATGTAGAATAACCCCTCCAAGTGACACCACAGAATGCCACAACATCATGCAAAAGTCACTAGGAAACTTTAACAACCATGAAACATATATCTCCCAACCATTATCATCTAACCCCTTAGGGGGATAGAACCATCATCCATATCTAATATAATCATATATAACAAAACACCACAATAAGATAGTATGATCCACATCTATCAACTATGCAATCAAGGGGTGATCAATAAGGCAAGCACATGTGAGAAGAGCAACAAGCAACAAACATCATCATCCAACCAAGGAGAAGTGAGACTCCCCCCACCAAAGATCTCCTTCAAATTATATAGTGCCATGAAAAGATGGGGCTCCATAAAGATCAATCCTCTAGAGTTGGTTCAACGACTCCAAAGAACAAGAAGCAAATATTCATCAATGTGATGAAAATCATAAGGTGGAACCTCATACAATATGAGGTGTAATGGGCGTGAAGAATAAATTACACCAAATGTAACATCGAATTTCATTCAAACTTAGGTCATGCTTATAATTTATGTGATCATACATTTGAAGGAATAATAAAATTCTTAATTGTAGCTAATGCTAGAATGATTCTAGCATTATTTCATTTGAGAAGTATGAGTGTTAATGAATTTACTATGCTTGTATGAAACTTAGGCTTTTGTGTAAGTAAAGACCATTGAATATTAACTTGCCTTGATATGAGGCCAAATAACAGGGATAACTTGTTGATTGGAGGACAAAATGGCTTTGTGTATTAAATTGGTTGAAATAAAGTGTTCTCTATGCTTTTCAATGAAAAATTAGGGTAAAAGATTAAAATGTTTATCAACTTACTTCCAAAATAAAAGAAATTGCAACAAACAGAGTCATATAGTCCCTACTACTTGAAATGTAGGGACTAATAAGACATTTACACATGTTCAATAAACTTTACTATTTTATAAATCTTCAGTTTCATAAGATTTTAATTATTCCACTTTTTCATCTTTAATTAATGTAGTTTGAAAATGTTTTTTTATTTTTATAATGTTAATTTTTTTATTTTTTATAACGTTATGTGAAACGTTTTACATTCAAGTTATTGAATTACGATTTATTTTATATGAATTTTATTTTTTAATGAATGATTTTATATAAATTTGAATATTTTGTTTAACACTTGTTGCATTAGGTGATTCTCACACCAATGAAGAAGTGAATTTGAATCATAAATTTGAAAAGTCCACTTAGCACTCACTACATTTGGTGATGTTGACATGAAATGGATTGCATAGAATCAATGATCACCTCTAATAAAATGCACCCCTTCCTAGTTTGACTTTGGCTCAATTGTGATTTATCATGGAGTTTTCCCAATATAGTCAAGCCCACTTAGCTTGCTACCTCATTTGCAAGACCTTAATAGTATTTGTTAGAAAAACATGATCGCAGAGCAATAAAATAAAACAAATGCGGAAATAAAACACAGAAGATACACAATACAATAGAGACAGGGATATACGTGGTTCACCTAGTGTGGGCTATGTACACCAGAGAAATTGTCAGGTCCTTTTTTATTATCCAACAAAATTAAGGGATACAACCTACAACTCAATCGTTGTAACTTTCTCTTCTATCTCTCGCAGTCTCCTCTCTCAATACAACATTCACGATAATACACAATTGCAATACAATTCCCTAATAAGAGAGGGTTTCCTTCTAGGGTAAAAAACCCTAAAAAATAACTTCTACCGTTAGATCTACGACCTTATAATGAACGGTCCAGATTGACTATGGAATTACAATATTTTACAAGACAATTTTTCTCAATATTTTGCTTCGGGGGTGTTGCCATCGAATCCTCCTCCTCGCGACATTTGTGGGGGGAAATCCCTCCCACCCCGACCCCCCACCCCCATTAGGAAATGGGGTCCAAGCACAGTTGAAACAAACCTCTGAATTAGGAAGATAATCAGGCTCCACAACCAACAATATTGTGCATTATGAGCCATTCGTTCAAAACTCCTTTATCTTTATTTAAGCAAGTGGGAGACTTTTACTATCCAATATTATGAAATATCATTCTTCAAAATTAACTACATGTAGTATTTAATACTCAAGCCATTCAACTATGATCCATATCCACGAGCATCTAATGATAAATTTCTCGTGAGCTTGAATAGTCCCCTCAAAGGCTTTTTTTATTAGATGTTGCTACAAAAGGGTTGAGAAGTGAGATCGAAACTAGATTGTAAAGTCCTAAGCATTAAGGGGCTAGTTTTGTGCACTCGTGAAGGCTATCCATTGTCACCATAATAAATCTTCCTTACACTTTTGGTTGACTCTTCTCCAACTCAAGGGGGGATTCCCTAAAGATATGATTTCTAAGACTATAGAGTGGAGGCTCAAGGTGATTTTGGAAAGAGTTAGCTTAAGACAAACAAATGGTTGTAGTAAAAGTGGAACAAATGAGTGGTGTGAGAAAGGAGTATGAAGGTAGAAACCCTAAGACCAAGTGCCAATCCATACATGGGCTAAATGGATTCAAAGTGGTATGAATCCAAGAGGGTGAGTGCTTGAATATGTAAGGTTAATAAGGCATACTATGCATACCACAAATCAGCCTTAAGTTGCTGAAATTTATGTAGCAAATTGACCTTGGAGAGCTAAGATTGCAACTCTAAAAAAACGTTACGAAGGTGTTGTTATATTATTCCAATCGACAATTTAGTTTGTTAGATGCAAGTTTAATACAACAACAATGAATATCAGATGGATCATGTCCTCACTTTACATTATCCAAATGACACATGGTTCATTACAAGGCCTTCATACAAATGCTACAAGGATCTTCTACAATAAATAAAAAACATATGAGAAAAATTACACACACAAAACACCTCATAATAAATAGATGCAATACCGCCAATCTTTTATTAAGCTTTCCAAAATGATGTACACTATAGCCCAAGGGGAGAGCTCCTCAATCCCCAAATTCTCAACCCTTACAATGGAGAGAGAGCTACTCTTTTATATGGTGAATCTCTTCTCTCATACAATAAAATATTATTATTTGTTAACTACCTCAATGACAAGCTAAACAAATATTATAATGATGGATTAGTTAGATCTCTCCTAAATCCATGGTTGAGCATGTTACAACATGTGGAAACTAACCTCTGCAGGGAAATTCATGCTCATCCAAAAATAGTAGTACTATGCAGTAAATAATGCTCACGAAGGGGACACACCACCAAAAATAGGCATCAAACCAAGTCAAATGCCAAGTGTCTACATGGAATTCACCATCCAATATTGTATATGCATGAAACCACTCCACATGTGTGAATTCCAAGGTAACCAACTCCATGGATGAATGTGAAAAATGCCAAGTGGATGGAATGCTCCACAAGATTCCAAGTAGATCATTTCTCCTCAAGTGCACCCTCTAAGACATTCCAAAAATAGCAAGAAGAGACCTTCCACATGTGCACCCTCTAGGAATATTCTCCACAAATAGAAAGGAGACCAAATATAAGATCATCCCAAGCCACACATCTGACCCTCCTCATGTGCCACATGCTTCCCAATAACAACTTCCATAACCACCCCCAATTAAAAACAATATGCCAAGTCAAAGAGGTGAGGGAGATCCCCAATGAAGGTCAAAATATGCCAAGTGTAGTTGAAATATCCATGTAATAAAAATGAGAGAGCATTTAGGAGAGGTGCACCACAGAAAAGTATGTGCCATGTCACTACCTCAACCACCTAATCATTCCACCATAGAAACATGAATCATCCCACCATATCAACATCATAAGAGAAAAGAGCATCCATAAATGCTAACCCCATCCAATCATCAAGTGTGTTCGTCATCACACATCCAACATATGAGGACTTTGTAGAACACTCCCTTCAAGTGACACCACATAATACCACATCATCATGCAAAAGTCACTAGGAAACTTCAACAATCATGAAACATATATCTCCCAACCATTATCATCTAACCCTTTGGAGGGATAGAGCCATCATCCATATCTAAGATAACCATATATACCAAACCACCACAATAAGATAGTATGCTCCACATTTATTAACTATGCAATCAAGAGGTGATCAACAAGGTAAGCACATGTGAGGACACCACCAAGCAACAAACACCATCATCCAACCAAGGAGAAGTGAGACTCCTCCATCCAAAGATGTCTTTCAAATGATATAGTTTCATGAAGAGAGGGGGATCCATAAAGATGAATCCTCCCAAGTCGATCCAACAACTCCAAGGCACAAGAAACAAAACTCCATCAATGTGATGGAAATCACAAGGTGGAACCTCATACAATATGAGGCATAATGGGTGTGGAGAAGAAATTACACCAAATGTAATGTAGAATTTCATTCAAACTTAGGTCATGCATATAATTTATGGGATCATTCATTTGAAGGAATAAAAAAAATGTTAACTCTAACTGATGCTAGAATGATTTTTAGCATTATTTCATTTGAGAGATATGAGTGTTAATGAATTTACTATGTTTGTATGAAACTTCGACTTTCATGCAAGTAAAGTCTATTGAATATTAATTAGCCTTGATATGAGGCTAAATAAGAGGGAGAACTTGTTGATTGGTGGACAAAATGGCTTTATATATTAGATTGGTCAAGAAAAAGTGTTCTTTATGTTTTTCAATGAAAACTTAGGGTAAGATATTAAAATGTTTATCGGTTTACTTGCAAAATAAAATAAAATGCAACAAACTGTTTAATATAGACCCTACTACATGAAAGGCAGGGACTAATAAGCCATTTACGTATGTTTACTAAAATTTTTCTATTTTATAAATTTTATATTTCATAGTATTTTAATTATTCTATTTTTTCCTCTTTAATTAATTAGTTTGAAAATGTCTTTCAATTTTTTTAATGTTAATTTTTTTTCTTTTTATAACGTCATGTGAAATATTTTGCATTTAAGTTATTGATTTATGATTTATTTTATGTGAATGTTATTTTTTTAATGACCAATTTTATAAAAATTTGAACTTTTCATTTAACACTTGTTGCATTAGGTGATGTCACACCAATGAAGAAGTGAATTTGAATGATACATTTTAAAAGTCCATTTAACACTCAATACATCTAGTGATGCTTACATGAAATGAAATTGCATAGCATCAATGATCACCTCTAATAAAAAGTCTCCCTTCCTAGTTTGACTTTGGCTCAAGTGTGCTTAATCATGGACTTTTCCATGTATAGTGAAGTCCACCTATCTTATCACCCTATTCACAAGAACTTAATAGTATCGTGCATTAAGAGCCATTCATTAAAAACTCCTTTATCTTTATTTAATCACGTGGGAGGCTTTTGGTGTCCAATATTATGAAATATCATTCTTCAAAATTAACTACATGGAGTATTTAATAGTCAATCCATTCAACTATGACCCATATCCCATGAGCTCATTAACTAATGATAAATTTCTCGTGAGCTTGAATAGTCCCCTCAAAGGCTTGTTTTATTAGATGTTGCTACACAAGGGTTGAGAAGTGAGATTGAAACTAGATTATAAAGTCCTAAGCATGAAGGGGCCAATTTTGTGCACTCGTAAAGGCTACCCATTATCACCATAATAGTTCTTTCTTACACTTTGGGTTGGTTCTTCTCCAACTTAAGGGGGGATTCCCTAAATATATGATTGTTAAGGCTATGGAGTGGAGGTTCAAGGCGATTTTTTGAAGAGTTAGCCCAATCAAAATAAATGATTGCAGTAAAAATGGAACAAATGAGTGGTGTGAGAAAGGATATGAAGGTAGAAACCCTAAGACCAAGTGAAAATCCATATATGGGATAAATGGAGACAAAGTGGTATGAATACAAGAGGATGAGTGCTTGATTATGTAAGGTTACTAAGGGAAACCATGCATACCATAAATCAACCTTAACTTGTTGAAATTTATGTAGAAAATTGACCTTGGAGAGCTAAGATTGCTACTCTAAAACAATGTTATGAAGGTGTTGTTACATTATTCCATGCAACAATCTAGTTTGTTAGATGCAAGTCTAATACGACAACAATGAATATAAGAAGGATCATGTCCTCACTTTACATTATCCAAATGACACATGGTTCAGTACAAGGCCTTCATAAAAATGCTACAACGATCTTCTACAATTAATAAACAACATATGAAAAAAATTACACACACAAAAGGCCTCACAATAAATAGATGCAATACCTCCAATATTCCATTAAACTTGCCAAAATGATGTACATTGTAGCCCAAGGGGAGAACTCCTCAATCCCCAAATTCTCAACCCTTACAATGGAGAGAGAGCTCCTCTTTTATAGAGTGAGTCTCTTCTCTCATACAATAAAATATTATTATTTGCTAACTAACTCCACGACAAGTCAAACACATATTATAATCATGGAGTAGTTAGATCCCTCCTAAATCCATGGTTGACCATGTTACAACATGTGTAAACTAGTCTCTCCAAGGCAATTCACCCTCATCCAAAAATAGTAGAAATATGTAGCAAATAATGCTCTTGAAGGGAACACACCACCAAAAATAGGCATCAAACCAAGTAAAATGCCAAGTGTCCACATGGAATGCACCCTCCAAGAATGTGCATTCACGCAACCACTCCACATGTGTAAATTCCAAGGCAACCAACTCCATGGATGAATGTGCAAGATGCCAAGTGCATGTAACGTTTCAGGAGAAAAGATATGGTCTAAACCCCAAAATAGCAAGTAGATAATTTCTCCACAAGTGTGCCCTCCAAAAATAGAAAAAAAAGACCTTCCACATGTGCGCTCTCCAAGAATAATCTCCACAAATAGAAATGAGACCAATACAAGAGCATGCCAAGCTACACATGTGACCCTCCTCATGTGCCACATGCCTCCCAATAACACCCTCTATAACCACCCCAGATAAAAAAATATATATGCCAAGTCAAAGAGGTAAGGGAGCTCACCTACGAAGGTCAAAAGATGCCAAGTGTAGTTGAAATATCCATGCAATAATGATGAGAGGGCACCTAAGAGAGGTGCACCCTATAAAATTGTGCCATGTAACTACCTCAACCACCCAACAAATCATAAAGTATTCTCGATGTGAAGTGCACCATAGGAGCATGTGCAAAGGTGGCTATAACTCATCAATAAAATATTCCTCCATATGCATGTCATAAAAGTATCCAAGCAACCTAGGAATGTGTGCCCTAGAGAAGTGTGCTAACCTCTCTATGAAACAAATAATATATTGCATTCCTTGAAAATTGTGCCCAAGAAGGGGATGCACCACTATAAAGCTTAAACTAGCCCAAATAACCACTCCAAGTGTGAAAAGGAAGTATATAAAATAGGTTGTCCAAGCTATTAACCTTTATTTGGATAATTTATATTAATTTAATGATTGAATAGTTAAAACAACCTCAACATGTACATGCACAAAGGTTAATGCTCAAATATGACCATAGTCCTCCTCCCAATTAGTCACCAATAAATCAAATCACCATGAACATGAGTGCCAATGAGGGGTGCAATCTAATAAAGTGTTGTACCATGTAAATACAAGATGTTCTCCCTAGCAAAACCTCTCCATGATAACAACAAAACATCAAAATCACCATCTAGTCTTAGGGAAATGATTATATCACCATCAAATCATAATGTAATACCCTCTTTTTAACTCAAACATGGGAAATAACGTATCGACGAGGGTACTAATATCATGAAACACATTCCCCCCTAGGTGATGTCTAGCGAATATGACATTATAAAGTTAGATCACCAAGGAAAATCCCATTAAGGCAACATGAATCATCCCACCACAGCAACATCATAAGAGAAAAGGACATACATAAATGCTAACCCCATCCAATAATCAACTATGTACCCCATCACATGTACAACATATGAGGACCATGCAGAACACCCCCTCCAAGTGACACCACATAACACCACATCATCATGTAAAAGTCACTAGGAAACTTCAACAATCATGAAAGATATATCTCTTGACCATTTTCATATAACCCCTTGGGGGACTAGAACCATCATCCATATCCAAGATAACCATATATACCAAACCATCAAAATAAGATAGTATGCTCCACATCTATCAACTATGTAATCAAGGGGTGATCAACAAGGCAAGTACATGCGAGAAGATCACCGAGTAGCAAACACCATCATCCAACCAAGAAGAAGTGAGACTCCCGCAACCAAAGGTCTCCTTCAAATGATATAGTGCCATGCAGAGAGGGGGCTCCATAAAGATGAATCCTCCCAAGTTGGTCCAACAGCTCCATGAAACAAGAAGCAAATCTCCATCGATGTGATGAAAATCACAAGGTGGAACCTCATACAATATGAGGTGTAACAAGCGTAAAGAAGAAATTACACCAAATGTAACATATGATTTCATTCAAACTTATGTCATGCATATAATTTATATGATCATAGATGTGGAGGAATACTAAAAATGTTAACTCTAACTAATTTTAGAATTATTTCTAGCATCACTTCATTTGAGAACTATGAGTGTTAATGAATTATACTATGCTTGTATGAAACTTAGGATTTCATATAAGTAAAGTCCATTGAATATTAACTGGCCTTGGTATGAGGTCAAACAAGAGGGAGAACTTGTTGATTGGTGGACAAAATGACTTCATCTTTTAGCTTGGTCGAAAAAAAGTGTTCTTTATGCTTTTCAATGAAAACTAGAGTAAAATATTAAAATGTTTATTGATTTATGCGTGAAATAAAAGAAACTACAACAAACTCATAACTTGAAAGGTAGGGACTAATAAGCCATTTACACATGTTCACTAAACTTTACTATTTTATAAATTTTCTATTTCAAAATATTTTAATTATTCCATTTTCATGTAGTTTGAAAATGTTTTTATTTTTTTTAATGTTAAATTATTTATTATTCTTTATAACATTATGTAAAATATTTTAAATTCAAGTTATTGAATTATGATATATTCTTTATGAATGTTATTTTTTAATGACCAATTTTATATGAAATTTAAATTTTTCATTTAACACTTGTTGTGTCATGTGACTCTCACACCAATGAAGAAGTAAATTTGAATCATAAATTTGAAAACTCCTCTTTGCACTCACTACATCAGGTGATGCTTACATGAAATGGATCACATAACATCAACGGTCATCTTTAATAAAATGTTGTCCTTTCTAGTTTGACTTTGGCTCAAGTGTGCTTAATCATGGCGTTTTCCTATAAAGTCAAGCCCACTTAGCTTGCTACCCCATTTGCAAGACCTTAATAGTATTGTGCATTATGAACCATTCATTCAAAGCTCATTTATCTTTATATAAGCACCTGAGAGACTTTTACTTTCCAATATTATGAAATGTCATTTTTCAAAATTAACTACATGGAGTATTTAATACTCAAGCCAAAGTGTGACCCATATTCCATGAACATCATTAGCTACATATCAATTTCTCGCGAGCTTGAATAGTCCCCTACTTGTTTTATTATATGTTTCTCACAAGGGTGGAGAAGTGAGAATGAAAGTAGTGAAATGAATCAGAATGTTGACCACCACCTTCGATACTTACATCCAATAACCAAGACATCCCAAGAAGGCCTCCTATCCAATTATGACTATGACATTCTCTTATCAATATTTGGATTTACGAGCTTAAAAAATAAAATGAATATTACTAAATATATGACCAATGTTCATGACCTCTAAATTGGTCATTAGATGAACTCAATAATACATTGGGATGAACAAATTTGTAAAATTTATCACACAAAAGAGAGGTTGAGGATGAACAATTTCCTTTTAACATACTATACTCTTAATAATATAAGACATAACTTTACTTAATTTCATAACTTAATCACTCATAAAGACATAACTTTACTTAGTTTCATAACTTAATTACTTGATCACTCATAAGTAATTTTATTTTAATTTTTTATTATATTAAAAAATATAAATATTTTTCAAATATTTAATTTAATTTTTTATTTAATAAATCTTATTAATTTGAAAAATAATACACCATATTATTACTTAAAAAAATTATATGTAAAAAAAAACTTATAAATACAATTGATTGTTATTTCCTATTCACATAAATGGATTTAATTTAAAGGTAAATAACTTGTTATTCACTCTATCCACAAGAAAGTGAATAACTACTCCCATTACATATAAAGCACTAGAGATTAAACACGTGTGTAGATGTGTACAACAATGTTACTTTGGGTTTCATTTTCTGTGTTGAATTTTCATCTACCTAGGCTTGTCCATGATTGGAATCTACCTAAGCGTATCTCTCATTGAACCATGCTTCACTTTGTTTAATTGAGTGGATGAGATGGGAGGAAGTTATTCAATGGGAGAGAGCTCTCAGAGGGGAATAATTGAGTGGATGAGGAGGAAATAATTCAACGGGGCAGCTCTCACAAGGGAATAATTCAATGAATGAGAAGGAAGTTATTCAATGGGAGGGAGTCCTCATAAGGGAAGGGAGCTTCCATGAGAAGCATGGAAATAACTCATAATAAATTTCATCATTTCAATGATTATACTTTACAAAATTATCTATTTGTGTAAAATATCCATTTGCTATGAAATTTCAAGGTTGAAAATATAGGAAAAAGTATAATAAATTCAACAATTTCAAAATAAATAAATATAATATTTGTATGGATTGAATGATAAGTTGAAGATACTTTAGATCCGAAAAGTTTTATTCACTCCACCGCTATATATAAAGTTTCCATATATTATTAAAGATTGGAATAAAGCAATACACAACAAAACTTGGTTTTAAAAAAGATGGCATCAAAACTAGTTTTACCACCGTCCCAGTTTATAAGCAAACTCTAAAACTACTTCATTTATATATTCTAACCATCCAAACTATCAAGACTTTGTGATCAATAGTTGACCTTGAAATTCACATAGTCACTCCAAAGATGCCCTCCTCCTAAGACGGTATGGTCATTTCATTATTAAATTAAATGATTCAACAATTTGGCACAGTGCTCCCCCTAAACACAGTTAATATGCCAAGAAAAGACCAGAGTCAACTTGATATAAAACAAGAAGTTTCAAGCATCCATCTTACACATTCATTATACTTTACTTCCCACCAGCTGTAATAAAGTATGATCCACATGAATATCCATCAATCCCAAGAGTTAAGTGAGCTTGTTTACTAATATGGACATGGTTTAACATTGTTTATGAAATTTAAATATATTGTTAAATTAAATTGTATTGTGTATATTATTTTGGTTAACTATTTACATCATTTGTATTAATTAAAAAGAAATAAATAAAGATTTTGTTGTTGATTTGCTATTTGGGAAATCAAACTAATAGTATAAAGTCAATTTGTTAAATTTAGCATTTTTTGAAAAACAATATTTTTCAAAACCAGAAAACATAAAATAATAAAAATAATGAGTAGCACTATAAACCTACTTATCATATTGATAATTAAATGGAGGTGGGGTAAGAGTACTCAATACTCTGAACTAAAAAAATAATCTAAACTAAGAATCATGAGCAAATTAAACTATAAGAGGATGGTCCTATGTTTATATATATATATATATA
>JZKD02S1154512.1:28337-60377 GCA_000966675.3 Picea glauca
AAAGCAATCAATATAAATCTTTGAACACCATATTAGTCATGCTGTCAATTGGATTGAAAGATTTTACGGTCCAAGATGACCAAAGGTAACTTGAAGACATTGCTTCAAACAAAATGTTTATCATCATTGCAATTCACGTCTCATTTTATTCGTTTTTTTCCTATGTCTCTGAGCTTTGTAACTTCTCTATAATGTCTTTTTCACATTTATTTTGTAAGGAAATTCTATTTGATAAAGTTGCTTATTGATCCTGTGGTACATCAATCTAACTGTCATATCTGCTTTTTCGAGTTTCATTTTGTGATCATTCAACTCCGTTCTTCCCCTGCCCTACTTCAATTAAATGCTGCTTATTTCTTGTTCCTTCTCATTCTTCCAGCTTGTCTTCATACTTATTCTTCCCATGTATCTTAGAGTCTTTATTGCAATTCTGGTGCTATTCTCTCTTTTGGCTCTTTCCACATTTTATTTCCTCTTTGCTATACTTCTTACCTATGCTATGCTTTAAGGAGGTATGGGCTTCTTAAAATCCTTTTCACCTCCCCGAAATCCTCTTGGTTACCCCTTTTCCTAAGTAATCCCGTCCTTATGATGTTATTCCCCAAACTTGTGTCTCCTATGTCACCTCCCTTTATGACATTTTCGACCAGTTCCCAATACATGTCTCCTCCACCATGGCTTGCCACCTCTTTTGCCCCAGGGGCATTAGGAGAGCTATCTAGAAATTGTGCTCTAGAAAAGCTGCTGAATTCCTCAAGCAGGGTTTAGATTGCATTCCTCTTCCTATTGCGGATCTTTTCAATGAGGTTGTTTGCTTGGGTTTACATTCATCTTGGACTCGTCCTATCATGCATCCTATTCATAAATCTATATATTGTTTTGAAGCCAATAACTATAGGACTATTTTTATTCGACACACCTTCACACGATTTATGCCACTATACTTGACATGTTTCATTTTGAACAATTGGAGAGAGGCCATTTTAGGGCTAGAAATCAAATGGGATTCTATAGGGACTACCATACCATCGACAACATCCTCTCTCTTTGAACTATTGTTGAAGAAACCAACAAATGGTCCTCTAAGGTTTGTTGTTCCCTTGTGGACTTTAGAAAGGCCTTTGACTTTGTGCACAAACATTGATTGTTTGAGTGACTTTGGGACCTTGGCATATCCGGGTTGCTCATCTCTGTCATCATGAGATTTTATGAGATAGTGGTTGATCGCTTTAGAATTGAGTATGGTCTTTTGGACTTCATTAGGAGACCATTTGAGTTAAACAGGGATGCCTGCTTTCTCCAACATTATTGGGGATCTATCTTGACAAAAATTGAAGAATTCCTTAGGGCTAACACATATGTTGATGATAGATGCATCTTACACCGTGTTTTGCTACTTTTCTTCATTGATGAAGTGGTTCTACTAGCTTTGTCTCTAGAGGGTTTATGGAGACATGTGGATGCATTGTCTTGCTTTTGGGATCATCGCCATGTTGAGGTTAACCTTAACAAGAATAAGGTCATGGTCTTTAACAACTCAAAGGGTTCTTTCTTTAGGCTCCATTTCTTCTATGGGGAGGAGTCGATTGAGATAACTATGACCCATACTTGGGTGTACCATTTATTGGCCCTATATTCAATATGAGGATGGCATATTAGCCTCTACTGTGTAAGGGATATGTGACCTTGTCAGCCCTTGAACGTCAATGCTTATAGCCCCATTTTCAAGATATCCCATCTAAGATGCTACTCTTTGATGCCATTATTAAACCCATTGATCTTTATGGCTCTAAAGTTTGGGTGTCTAGCTTATGACCTACCAAATGGGTGTGCCTAGAGAGAGTCCAAACCATTATGATCCAGTGGATGATTTGTTGCAACTTGTAAACTGACTATTCCTAAATGCATTATCCAAGACGTGTTTGGTACCCATCCTTTGCCTCTTGAAAACATCTTCATACTAATATCTTATGTTGATCGGTTTCATTCTTTTGGGGATTCAACTTCAGGCCAAGAGGTGTACCCTTACTTGGCCCTTAATTCTTCAAAAGAGATTGCTCCCTTGGGTCTCTCAGGAGTTGTTACTTGGAGGTCTCTTTGTTTCTATAGTCTATTAATATCTCCATTGACCATTCCCACCCCCCCTACATGGATTCTTTGGATTCCCCTCCTCCTCTCCTGCCCCTAAAAGGGAAGAATAACATGGCAATCAAGGAGTACATCTATTGAAAATATATCCAAGCTACATGGATCGTGCCCTCCCAACCTCTTAGCTCCAAGGTAGCTAGCCTTGTATGTGGTGCATTTCTTGTAGATAGTGGGTGGGCTTACTGTTTGACTTGCCTATTTGAGGCTACATTGGTCACATAGGCTGAAGATCACTCTTGGCCAGATAAGGGTTTGCATGCACAACCTGAGGATTGAGACTGATCATCATATCCCTTGGGAGGACAAGATCGAGAAAAATTTTAGGGGCTAATATTCTGCCAGCTATGTTCCCTTCAGGAAGTTGAGAGTGAGGAAAACTTCGTTTTCAAGTGCCCCATTTACTATGAGATCCGAGGGAGATTTTATTGAATTGATAGAGACTCAGATGGATCTTTGAAAATAATCTTTTGCTATCGGAAATAGAGATCCTTGGCCTTATACCTTAGAGAAGTGGTTTCACTTAGACATCAAGCATTGTGGGATTCCTCCAGACCTACCAGGGTGATCACCTCTTTCTTCTATCCTAGTGCTGCCAAAGTGGATATTAAACACCCAATACATCCATTGATACTGACACAGTTGGGGCAGGACAGTCAGATGGTATCCTCTCTCACAAATGGCCCCAAGGCAAGGTTGTTCTTCTAACTCCTTTACCAAATATAAGGGGGCAGTTTTCCCCTCCTTTTTCTGACACAAACCTCACATGCAGGCGTGCATTACCGGTTATTTCTCCTCTTCTGGGAGCCATTTGACATTGGATGTTAGGAGAAACTTAGTGAGCCGTTCTCAGTTACCTCCTAGGGTAACCCATCTGGGCCCTCTTAGCCATGGTCACTCTCTAGATGACGTTATCAGATGTTGCATTGGAACTTCCATAGTGATAGATGGATCTATAGGCTCCCTATCTTCCAACTTTCGGGCAGATTGAGTGCTTGATATATAGGCTTCCTTTCTTCCAACTTTAAGGCAGATTGAATGCTTGATCTCTCCCAAGTCCCCCTTGGTCGTGGGGCATCTTAGTCTCTCTGTCTATTTCTGCAGGATTGTTTTGAACTATATTGTTCAAGGTTTTCCTCTTATGCTACATACTCCTCTCATCCTCATTGTTTTTAGGGCTACTCTTTCCGTGTTCCACTGTTATGCTATCTATTGTATACTCTTAGTTTAGATTGGCTAGTTAGGAGATGCATTAGGTGCAGCTTGTATGGCTGCCATACTTGTTCTTTGGAGTCCCATCAACGTATTTTGGTCATCTGTGGACGTTAATCTAATTTCATTTCATTTCTCACTACATTCCTCTCCCTTCCTTTATAAGATTTTTGCATGTATCACGTCTTCTTTGTCTCCCATCGTTCTTGTTTTTTCTCTGTTAATCTTGGGACATGTCTGGTTTATTTCTCTCGATCAATGGGATATCGACGCTTCATGTTATAGTCAGGTCCATCTAATTATATCTGAGCTTCATTACTAACATTCCTGCCATTGATATCTGCAGGAGAGTTATAGAAGCTGGTACAATGATTACAGGGTTCTCTTGAGGGTTACAATGCCCTATACTTCCAAGTGCTATGAGTCATAAAAAATGGAAGTTAATGTTGTCCTTCATACATTTGAAAAACTAATGGTTGAAGTTATATGGATATATTCACAGCAGGGTAACATGTCATTGAAGTTTCAGAAATGTGAAAAAGCAGATGTTCCTTTCCAGAAAAAACAAAAAATAAATAAATAATAATCTAATTTTTAAGGTCACAGCCGAGCCAGACACCAAATTGGTGTATGAGACCCCATTGTTTGTGGGACAAGAGACACCCCCTCCATGCAGTGATTTGACTGCTAAAGTCTATGGAGGTGTACATACCCTACCCTACCCTCCTCTGGATTTGAACCTGTGACCTCCTAGGAGGAAACACATGTTCTTAACCATTAGGCCCACTCAAGTTGTATCGAGAAGGATACAAAAATTGTGTCACAATGTTTCATAATTTAGGAAATACTGGCAAACCCCCCATACTTGTCATTCTCTGTGACTGTGCCATCCTCTTATTTTGGTTTATTATAGGATGTGCCAGTGCTCGCAAGTTGCAATAATTGGCATTACTGTTTGGTGCAATTAGTATTCACAAAAGTGCACTTTTTTTCTTGAAAGCAATATGCTACAAAGGCCTTTTCACAAGAACCTATACTCATCTTAATTTTTTTCATTTGTCAAATCAAGGGTACTGCAATTCTGGAAATGGGTGAGATTGGGTTATTTATCTATGGAATTGTTGGACTGGTATGACCACCATAAAATTAGAACAACCTAGTTGTTAGCTTTGTTAAGCTTTCATTTTTTATTTTCAGAAAATTAATTTGCTCATGCTTGGAGCATAACTTAGTATGATTAAGTGCCTTTGAAATAGTCATTACTGAAGCAGTTTTTCCCTATGGTAATCAGTAGCCTATACGGTATGGTATATACCAATGAATAGTCTCTCTTTGTCAGAAATATTTATGAGCTGAAGAAACCAAAACCCATAACACACTCGATTCAGGCTGTGACCTAGGTTAGAGTTGTAAGAATTGTTGGCAATGGACATAATTCATAGGAAGACCCCATATAATTAACAGGTGAAAGATAGGATATATGTGTAGCTGAATTTTTTCCTATCTTATTTGCTAAGTTACTCAAACAAATTACATTGGGTTCACAGGTACAGCAAATGGAACACAAAGCCCGGGTAGCAAAACTACAAGAATATTTGTACAGACATTTTGCATCAAGTGGCATTCCAAAAGGCATGCATTGCCTCTCTCTTTGGCTGGCAGATGAGTATTCCTCCAATGTGCAAGCCCGCAGGCAGCTACCATCTCC
This sequence comes from Picea glauca, assembly GCA_000966675.3. Taxonomy (NCBI): domain Eukaryota; kingdom Viridiplantae; phylum Streptophyta; class Pinopsida; order Pinales; family Pinaceae; genus Picea; species Picea glauca. Next base: position 33,403 of record JZKD02S1154512.1, read on the forward strand.
TGAATTAGTTCCTCGGCTTACAGACAACTCGTATAATCATTTCGTTGTGGCAACTGACAATGTACTTGCAGCATCTGTAGTAGTCTCATCAACAGTGAGGAATTCTGTAAAGCCAGAAAAGATAGTTTTTCATATCATTACAGATAGGAAGACATATGCAGCCATGCATGCATGGTTTGCTTTGCATCCTTTTCGTTCTGCCATTATTGAGGTGAAAGGTGTGCACCAATTCGATTGGTTGACAAAAGATAATGTCCCTGTGTTGGAAGCCATGGAAACTCATCTTGAAATTCGAAGATACTACCATGGAGACCATGCAATTGGGGCAAATCTTAATGACTCTCCGAACATCTTAGCTGCAAAACTGCAAGCTCGAAGCCCAAAATATATATCAATAATGAACCACCTGCGAATATATCTTCCAGAGGTAAAGCAGAATCTTTAAATTGCATGATAGTTCTGGCAGGTGATTTTGTTGTTATACTTAAGTCTGAAACTCAGTCCATTTTTCTTACATCATATTTTAGGAGTGACGCGTTTTCTGGACTTTTTATTTGACTTCTTTCCATTTCACACATCATCAGAATGCACATGTCCTTGCATCCTTTCAAGAAAAATTCTAATTTCCTATCGTCTCTCTTTGTTGACAGCTTTTCCCAAACCTTCAGAAGGTTGTTTTTCTGGATGATGATGTAGTGGTTCAGCGCGACTTATCTCTGCTATGGGATATTGATCTGCAAGGCAAGGTCAATGGGGCAGTGGAAACATGTAGGAGCAATAACCCATGGGTGAAGTCAAAGAATTTCAAAAGTTATCTCAATTTCTCTCATCCTCTTGTAGCAAACAATTTCAATGCAAACCAATGTGCATGGGCATATGGTATGAACGTATTTGATCTGCAAGCCTGGAGAAGGACAAACATCAAAGACATTTATCATTATTGGCTTAAAGAAGTAAGTTGATAGCAGAACCTAAACCAATTTGGTCTCAAAATGTTGTTCTTCAATGGTCAATGGTTCTTGCAAATTTATTAACTTTCAAATTCTACAATTGTTTAAAGTGCTTATTCTTTATTTTGCAGAATCTGAATTCAAAATTAACACTCTGGCGTTTGGGCACTTTACCACCTGCATTGATTGCATTTAATGGCCACGTTCATCCCATCGATCCTTCTTGGCATATGCTAGGATTGGGCTATCAATCTAAAAGCAATCAAGAGACTCTCCAAACGTCTGCTGTAATTCATTATAATGGCCAGGCAAAACCATGGCTAGACATTGCATTTCCCAAGTTAAAACCTTTCTGGACAAAATATGTAGATTACTCCGATGAATTTATTAGAAATTGTAATATTATGGAGTCATAGTTTCAACACTTCTGCTCGATTCAATATATTGATTCTTTTGAATTGTAGGCGGGATCTGCTGTGGGTTGAAGGTGAACTATGCAGTAATTTTGCCCACCTTCTAACCACATAAAGTAGATAGATGAAGGCTCAATATTACATGAGCCTCTCTTATCATTGTCTATACAGATATATTTTTTTGCATCAGAAGAAAGTTGAAGATGTGACAAGATAAGCTCCTATTGGAAGATTTTGTAAGCAAAATTTCATTCAAAATTCTATTCATTTGTAACAGTGTAATCATCTTTCAATGAAAAATTTCAAAGCTTTTTGATACTCTTTGAGATATGGTAGTGATTGTGGTCTTTAGCTTGCGGGAACAAGCTACTTACCTGGCGCATATAAATATCTGCTGCATATATTATATGGTAGTGATTCTATGTTTCTAGTTGTCACATACAATGGGTGATGTATTTTGTGTACATGGTTATATAATTATATTCAACATAGCTGTCTGCACAATTCATTTCCAGACGTTTCAAAAAAACTTAGAACAGTGCATAATGTTGTAAACGAGGCTTTTCCTTGGATGTTTCCTTCCAGATTAACGAGGAATAAAGACAAGGCTTTTCCTTGGATGTTTCCTGCCAGATTAACAAGAAATAAAGACAAGTCAGCGCTACTGCCAAAGTGAATCAAGAAATCAACACCTTTGCCAGTATCAGAGGGTCAGCTCTTTGTTGATAGGCTTTATGTTAGTTAAGAACATGGCTGAGAAAGAGACTTGTATATGAACATGCATGCAAATTTGTAGTCCCATTAGCTACAACCAGGACAGGAGGTCTAATCACAAGCTCAGCTGTTTCCCAGAAGAAACTAAATGTGTTTGGGCAGGGGACTGAGTTGATAATTCAGTCATTTTCCTTGTGTATCATATAGTTAAGATATTGCTCCATAACAGTTGTTTAATCTTTAATTGAACAATGGAGAGTTCCACATTCACTTAACAAACTGTTAAAGTTTACCAACTGCAGCACAATTTGCCTTTGGACAACAAGGACATGGATATGAAACACAGAATAATCCAATAAAGTGATAGACAAGGACAAAAAATATTATGAATTTCAGGATCCAATGGTTCTTTTCAGCAGTGAAAAGTCCGTACACAGATGGCAAAATCTAGACATGGAAAGACATTCACACACTACCTCACATTGGAATTCTACATTTCAATTGCTTGTTCACCGCCCATGCTAATGCAATTGAAGGTGTACTGAATTCTATGAATGGGATATGGGTTGCCGTTAATCTGAAAAAGGAGAAAAATAAGGTGCTGGTCAGATCATTGCCAGTTCATAACACAATTCGAAGGAATTTTTCTCATTAAATTCTGTGTTTATGGTAGCTAACAGGATAACAAGGGATTCATGTTCCAAGTTGAAAGTTGAAACCGTCTAAATTTTATTATAGTTGATGCTGAGCAGCTTGACATTGTTCAACATCATATTGAAACATGCTTTTAGCTTAGAATGCATTGGCTGGAAACCGATGTTGAATTTTTTGGGAATGCTGGATCAGCTGATGGTTTGGGCTGTTAATGCAAATGAAACCGGTGGTTATGAATGCTATATGGAGTATAGACCTACACCAACATACAAAAGTTAAGCCAGCCGTATTTTAATCACTAAAATCAAGTGTTGAAATTGGAGGAATGATCAAATCATACTTGTATATTTGTTTATGCTCGCTTTCCTAATTTTTTTTGGGGGGGGGTTTCATCTTAGCTTACTCATGCATTACCAACAACTAAATCAGACCTCAGTGATGCCATTGTTACAAGGTGTTGACCTATGAAGCAGCTGGCATTTATTCATCAGATGGTAAAAGGAGTGAAAATATTGTATTTTCAAACCATAGGTAGATGCAAAAGTCTGTATGGTTATTGTATAAGTCAAGCTGGGGTGTTGTAATTAATTATTATTGTTTGTACCGTCTTGTGCAGTAGTAAGCTAACCTGTCAAATGGCCAATATCTGTTATGTACTCTATTGTATTGTGCTTTAATATAACGAGTTATATCTGTGATCTGCTCATCTGTCAATTAATTATTTTGGATTGATATGATTATAAGATTCCACCTTTTGTTTACAGGTTGAGAGTTTAGTAGCTGCCTCGAGGCTCGCACTATATCATAAGTTATTGATGTCTTCACTAACTTCAGTTATCCATGATAGTAAGGGATGACTACCAACTTGTATGACCTGCATGGTAATTTTGACAACATTGAATATTGATATGCCTAGTGGCAAATATCAACCCCTTTGAACATCACTGTTCTAAAAAGAACGTTGGCCCCTTCAAGGAGGGAAGCTTGTAAACAGATTTTGAAAATATATCCAAATTAGTCGAGCCTTATCTGATTTTTCAGGAAATCTTCAAATAAAGATGTGGTTTTTGTTGTTCATAATTTGGCAGGATATCACAAAACTCTCACCTAATGCTTCATTGTAGCATACTTTCATATTTTTCTCAGTGCTACCCGCTGAGAAAATAGTGGGCAAGCAACCCAGGAAAAACTGAGCGAATGTTCCCTTGAATTCATTTTTATCCCAGATGGAAGTAATTATACAGGATGTAGCAGATGGACAATGATTGTCACTAACAAACTTCTTAGTTTTAAGAGCTGAAGCTAGACACTTCGTTCCACTTAGGGTTGAAAGGGTCCCTCATAAACAGTAGGTGCTCAGCTTGTTTAAGAGAACTTTCGTTTTCTTCCTGCCGGCAGCTTTGTTCCTCCTTCAAGGTACCACTTGCCCCCAAATATGTGGTGTGGCCTAACAGTTCCATGGCACCTCGGGTTTAAATTTTTAGAAAGAATGGTTTGACTAAAGTGTGTGATATGGAGTTGAGCAGTAATTTGCTGAACGGGGTATGCTTACAACATCTGTAGACCTTCATGCATGTATGCACCCACTCCGCTTCTGCTAGAGTTGAAATAGGATCCTTTTCTGCCAGCAAAGGCCAAACACATTGACATAACATGCAAAAGAAATCATTTTACAGCTTATACACAGACACCATAGGCAATATCCAGGACGATTTCTTTTTTCTATAAAGGACATAGAAGATGATCTTTCTCAGAGAAGCACCAAAGTCAATAAATGGGGTTTGCAAGCTTTAGATTTGGTTGCCCCTTGTTCATTGGCTTAGCACTGTATGGCAGTTTTAGTACTAGCACTGCACCTGAATTGTGACTAGAAGAAAAAGATAGCAGTCATACTGTCCATGGATCCCTAAAAGCGTCCCACGTTAAGTATGGAAGCATAGTTTTGAAAGTCAACATAAAACTGACAGTCTCGTCAGACACATTGACATAACAAGGGAAATTCTACATTACAGCCCATGCACAGAATATGGGGAAGATAGAGGGATCGGTCTCTTTCCTGTACAGCACAAATTTCATAAGTTTTCTTTAAGATTTAGTGACGATCTCCAGTGTATCTATCAATCAAATCAAATGATATTAGATGGCCGTGCTTAATAAGCATGGAGTTATGTTTAAACCCTAAACCTTATTATATTAGTTTTTTTCTATACAGCATAATTTTTTATATTTAAATTTATGAATACAATCCTGATTGTATTTATCGATAAAATGACACTATACAGCAATGATTGTACAGTGATTAATAAGCATGGAGTTATGTTTGAATTTTGAACCCTGAGCTTAGCTAATTAAAATAAAAACAGATACAAATAGCATTATTTTTGTTTTTTTTACAAAATGGATAACGAATGTCATTGTTCATTCAGTTTTGAAATTTGACCACTTAAGTTTTACAATCCAAAGGACATTTACAAGCATTTTTAGCTATCAAATTCTACCCTACCAGTGAATGAGAACTTCATGGTGTCAAAGTCGATGCAGTTCATGAAAGCGATGGTTTGTGGAATGCATGAAAGATAGAGTTTGTTTAWATTGATTAAAAACTGTCACTAGAAAGCAACCTGATCGAGATTCGAGACAACCCATAGAGTCAATACTTTGCAACCTTCGTTTTGTTTCTTTTTCTCAGCTAATSCCAATGATATATACCCATGAGTGGCAAGATAAACACACTTTTTAAAACACACGACCWCATTGGAAATATGGCAGTTAAAAGTACTTACACAGAAAGAAGAAGAGTGTAACGACAGCCGAGTCATTGTCCCCCAACGCTGCTTTCTCAGGCCTTGGAAGCCCGCTTCTTTTTTSTGCTGAACTGTCAGTTGGGCATAGTGGAATTTCACACCACACCAAGTCATAATCAGTRAAGTTGCAAGTACATGTGCCACGTTGGCATGGCCACACTTTTCTCTGCTGGARCTGGAATCCCAATCTTYCACATGGCAGCCAGCTGGCCACAGCCTGGAAAACTATGCATATAATGTTCAAAACGTTGGAAAAAACTTATTGCAAGCAACTGGAACTCCCAGTAATTAAACTCCTGGGAAACATTTGGTTGGACGGTATTACACAGGGCTCATGCATGCAAGCAAGTGGGTCTGCAACCTTGAATAGATTATAACAAAATAATCGAATGGATATTATTAGATAATAGCAGACGACATATCCGAGTTAAGTCTAAGTATCAAGTAGATTTCTTTGGATTTTTAGGCGTGCGTGGATTGCAAAAAAAAATGCATATATTCCTTGTCTGGTATGGAGGAACAAGTCAAATGAAAGATGCCTCTGACAAGAGCATTGTATACATGATCGATATATTCTTTTTAGTAAAACCCAGAATATGTTTCCGGACTACGACTGTTCATCTCATGAACCCCACATACATAAGTTTCCGGTGGTTTTTCACATAGTATGGCTTAGTTTAAACAGTATATGTTTTTTGTTTTATAATTTTTTTTAGAATTTTATCTGAATATAATTGTTGGTAAAATCACAATTTTACATTGTTTAAATTTATTTTTGAATTTATAAGTTGATTTAAGTTATTTAAATATCTCTTAAAATATATAATCTCAACTATTAAAATCTACACTTTTCCTCTTTGTAAAGGTGTTGGTTAAAGGTTCTACTTTTTGGGTTTTGTTGTTTAAATTGCATTTCTGAATGCATAAATAAATTCAACTTACTGAAAAACTTCAGGACACTTAAATTATACAAACTTAGTCACTCAAATATACAAATCAAACTATTTATCACTAGATTTCTAACAAAATCAACTAAAAAAATTAACAAAAAAACATCCCACAGATAGAAAGTTTAAACTACTACTTTGTACGTTTATGTATGTATATATATATATTCTTTCTGTACTAAAGATATGGAAGTACAGTGAGGACATATCCCTGCTCTGTGTGCACGATCTGGTGCTGGTTCAAGCAGTGCAAATTGCGTCAAATATTTGTCTGGAAGTTGTTAAGAAAAATAGTTATTTATTTACGCACGTACCTCTGCACATCTGGGCGTTTTTGTTTCTTTCAACTTTTTTTTCTTGAATTCGTCACCCTCTGTCATGATAGCCTCCACAGAGGAAATTTCTTCACCGGGAGCAGGTGGCAGAGACACCTTTAGTGGCAGATTTAGGAGTCCAAATCGGAGGATTAAATTTTTTTCCAGAACTTCTCCCAGGACACTTGTAATTTTTATCATCTCAGCTTTCAAATTACTTATTATGCCCATGCCTATTTGAAATATAAGGAACTTGTCCACAAAATATAAGTAATAATGGAAAAAATGATTAGCACGAATGGTAAACCTTGAATTATGTACTTTTTAATAATTAACCCTAAGGAGTGTGGTCCCTTTCACTTGTAACTTTTTTCAGCTGTAGAGAAAAATCCAAGTGTAAAAGGCATGAGTACGTGGAAGGGTCACCTCTGAAGGCGAGGGGTGTGGAGTGGAATATGAGTCGGAAAGGCACCCATGCGAGAGGGGAGGGTTGAGAGTTTAGAGTTGTAATCAACAAGTGTCATGGTCATTATTATTCTCGACTATGGACTATAAGTGTGACGTGCTTTCTATCACACGCCCTTTATGCCTATGGTGAAAGCCAGCTCATGTCATTGTAGATTGCAAAGCCACCGTCAAGGATGAAGAGTCATTCCAAGGTAGGGATATGAGGTAGGGATATGGATCAATTTGCTCATTAAATATGGTTAAAAATTATTCATAATTATTTATATTGTTTTTTTAAATTATAAAAATAAATAATAAAAATATAAAATCATCAAGTTGTGTAGATTTAAAAGTTCAACCTTATTTAAAATAACAAAAATGAATATATAAGTATTCAAAAATGAAATAATTCTTTATAAATTCCACCCTGAAATAGGTGAATATAAGTTTTGCTCAAAGTAGCAAGGGTGAATATAAGTTTTTGAAAGTAAAATAATTCCTTATTAAGACATAGAAAAGGGAATAATTACTTTGTTAGGGCGGAATATAAGTTTTTGACAGTGGAATAATTCCTTATTAAGACATTGAATATTAAGACATTAAAAAGGTAATAATTACTTTGTTACACTAAATCTTTGAAGAGTGGGGTTATGGGAATCATAGATATTATTTTGTGTGTTGTCAGTTTGAAAGATCCCAAAGTTGTTGTACTCGTTGTCTGATCTATGCCCTCACAATCTTGTTATTATTATTATAAATAAATTTTGTTTACGCTCATGTGCTCTAGAGGATGACATGTATGATGTTGTGGAATAATATTATTTTTTATTTATACTATATCTAGTAATATGCTTTTTATTTATTATTATAAATAAATTTCGTTTGTGTGTTCTAGAAGATGACATGTATGATGTTGTGGAATTATATTAATTATTTATTTATACTATATTTAGTAATATGCTTTTTAAAGTAGATTTTTTTAGCCTCAATCCAAAATTGGATAGCCTTTTATCAATCTGATTTAATGTTTTTCAAAAGTTTGGGTTATGTCCTTGGTTATAAGTGCTCGCCTAGTCAAAGGGTCTTTTTCTTTCCCACTTTCATACACATATTTTGTCTATTGTTATTATGGCATGACCCCACCCCACATATAAAGTAAGTTTTATCTATTATATTTTGAAATCCTACGCGAAGTTCGTTCAATCTTAACACTAAACATAACAATTTTCATCGTTATAACATACTTATTATCAATATCGACATCGTTATGATTCTAAAGCGAATCTTATTATGACATGGTTTGTAACATGTTTAACATCATAGAGTGATATCGTACAGATGGTAATAAAACAAAGTTGATTTGGATTATATTTCATGGTTTTAGAAGTTTTTATCTAAAATAAATCATTATATATTATTAGTTGTTTGGGTATTGATTGGATGGAAAAATTGGAGTCATGGATGTGTCAAGTTTAATTTATGTGTAGATTTCATTTTGGTGATTTGAGATTTTAGTATTTTAGAGTTTATGTTGGGCATTAAATGATTGTTTTTGGGGTCAAGGCTTTGCAAACAAAGTATCCAGCTCTTTGACACTATCTGCTTCAATGGTGTAGAGATCATCACAATTGGAGTCCATATGAAGAAGTTATGCCTCCCTCAAGTGGACTAATGCTTTGACCACCACATTACCCAATGGATTCCATGTCAATGCCCATTATTCACACATGTGGACTTTAAAAAAGATTATAGAGGGTCCAAAACCCTAATCCTAATTGGGAGTTAAGCATTCAAAACCCCTAACCCTAACCTTAGACGATTATTAGGACATGTTAAATACGAGGTCACTGGGAAAGGAAGGGGCCGCGTTCCTATTGTATTGATATGATATTCAATAGTTCAATGGAGCAAAGGAGTGGGATATTGTGAACAAAACAGAGGAAGTAAAAAACCCTGTAGCAACTATTAAGACCACAATATCTATTGCATCTCCATAAAGAGTCCATCTTTCTTTGTATTTTCATTTTATATATAAGAAAAATAGAGCAATGCATAGTCCTCATCTTTTAGTTGGGTTTTTCCATATTTGATTTCCCAAGGTTATGTTCACTATGTGGATGGTGTGATCATTTTGTTGTTTTAACTTTTTTTATTATATTCTTATTTTATTTCAATGTTTTGAGACCAAAACTTATAATATTAAATTTTAATCATAAGTAAACACTTTATAATATAAATACCTTGATGTGTTGTGTTGCAGTAACTTGTAAGATTCATCACGAAGAAGTTTATAGTGGAATATCTACAATTAACAATTCATAGATTAAATTTACATTTACTTTCTTTATATCATCATTAACATGATATAAAGAGTTACTTTAACATATGTATTTAGTTTATTTATCAATAATAACTTAAAGAAGAAATATAAAAATCAAATGCATTTTAAAAAAAAAATTGTAAATAAATATATTACTTTAAATATACATGTATGAAGTAATATACTTATTGTATTTAGTTTATTTATCAATAATAACTTAAAGAAGAAATATAAAAATCAAATACATTTAAAAAAAAAAATTGTAAATAAATATATTACTTTAAATATACATGTATGAAGTAATATACTTATTTACCTATGACTTTGGATTTAGTGAACTTACAAGTTTTTTAATTTACTAAAGAATTCACACTGTGATTCCATCCCTCTATCTTGAACATAATCATGAACATAATCATGAGGTAAATTGTAAATAAATATATTACTTTAAATACATGTATGAAGTAATATACTTATTTACCTATGACTTTGGATTTAGTGAACTTACAAGTTTTTTAATTTACTAAAGAATTCACACTGTGATTCCATCCCTCTATCTTGAACATAATCATGAACATAATCATGAGGTAAATTGTAAATAAATATATTACTTTAAATACATGTATGAAGTAATATACTTATTTACCTATGACCTTGGATTTGGTGAACTTACAAGCTTCTTAACAGACTAAAGAATTCACAATGTGATTCCATCCCTCTATCTTGAACATAATCATGAGGTAGGGAACCCTTTCGGTAGGAGTGCTTCATCTACTTGATTCCCTAATATCACGTGTTGTAACTAACATTGTTTAAAATGTAATAAAATTTAAATTTATATTAGTGAGTTGTTTAAATTATAAAATATTAATAAAATTTTATTATATATATAATTTTATGTTTTAATAAATTTCATTTTAAATAATGCATATTTTAATTGGGTATAATATTGAAAACAAACTAATGATTAATATTAACTTTTGACCTCGATATAAACATAATTTAACAAAAGGGGGGTTTAAAACAACTTACCATGATGTTAAAAGAAATGTAACACATTGACGTATAAATGAGTCTGTCCCCCCATTGACGGTTTTTAAAACCATCATGAGACCCCTCTTGAAAAAACCATAAACATGGATTCCAAAGTTTTTGACGCAACATGGATGTGATATATGTGACACCAAGGTAGTAGTGATATGGCATCGACGTGGAAATACGACATTGTATAAAAAAGGTTTGAAATAATATTTTTATTATTTTAAAATAAGTTTAAATATGTCGTTTCCACAACCTCGAATGGGGTGACAACTGTTCCACCATTCAATTAATCCACATGTCCTCGACCCCTGCCTCCATACTCAGTTTCGTCCTCTCGAGATGGTATTGTGTTGTGATGTTTCTTGTTGTAGAGGCTCACACCAGTGGGAAGTTATTGCTCTGGCTCTCTATGATGTTGATCTCTACAAGTGCGTGTACTAAGGAGGTGAAGGTTGTCAATTCTGGGTTAATGGTGGTCCTTCAATCTGAAATGTTAGAACTAAAGAGATGTGCTCGTTTAACCATAGAAAATATAGCAATATTGTCACCCAACCATACGCTGAAGCCACCCTCGAGCACCTTAACCTTGACAGAGAATGATTCTGAAAGCAAACCCTAGGCCTAATAGCCAATCAATGTAGCGTACCTCTCTCCAGAGCAAGCATACAGGGAAGAAAGTCCAAACCATAACCAATAGAAAGTCCAAGCCTAAACTGAGAATACAGATTGTAGTAGTTGCAGTTGCAGCTACTCTCCAGACTTGCGCACTTACCCAGTTTCTGCAGTGCACACTTGTACATTTTTGCAGTTGTAGGCTATGTGTACCAAATGAGATATGGCTTCCTGTATTTATATTGTTTTTCCTGAGATGTCTGGGCCGACTTTTCATTCTGTAGGCTAAACACTAAATATTAAATATTTCCTTGAGCCGACTTGTCTTCTAGGGTTATGTTCAATGCTTTAGGGTTTCTTCTTGCTTCCTGGAATATTCTATTCTCATCAAGGTTACACATGGAGGTATATACCTCCCGCAACTACCATAATATCAACACTCCCTCCTAGCTAGGGAGGTATTGAAGGCAATGGTGTTGAGCACAAACATACCATTCAACCGGTAGCATCATCATAGCCATACAAACTATCTCATGATTAGATCATGAACACCATCATCACTATCATCTAATAGCATCAACTACATCATCTCTCAAAGCCATACTCCATCTGAGTAATCATGCATGATGTTGAATAAGTCACTCACTCCATAGAGTGATACAAGGACCATTCTTCTAATCCAGACATACGTCCTAGAAGAATGACAGTCCCAACAGATGCTAAAAGCTACGTTGTTGGCACCAGGGAAAAGTGGAAAGAAGGATGATTGTGGGAAAGAAAGCGTGTAGAAACGGAAGTAACAACTGGAAGGTAACACAACACGCGCGCATGCAAGAAAGCGTGCACACAGAAAAAGACAGCTGGAGGAAGAACAACATGCGTGCATGGGAGGAAGACCTGACGTCGATAGGGTTAGGGTTTTGGTAATACATTGTAAATGGTTGAAGAGCTCGATATATATAAATAGAGATACACATGTATCATAGAGAGATGGATTCGCTTTTGTATTGGTTCAAGTTTTGTAATGTTCTATCATAGCTATGTACGAGTTGATGCGTTTTGGACCAATTTTGTAAGTTATTGAGCTAGAACATAGTAGAAGAGGAAGATCTGAGGATTAGATCACAGGCTATGGAGCCTGGTGCGATCTAGTTCGCCTCATACAAATCTTACCCATCAGAGGAAATTGTAAGCACGTGGTGTTGGAGATGCAAAACTACCATAATAAAAGAGCCAAGAGCCAAGAGCCAAATCTTTGTGGACATAGCCCAAGAGGGGGTGAACCATGGTAATATTTGTGTAATGTGATGAATGCATGCATATCTTTATTTGATTTTAGCTGTTAATTGTTATGCTTAATGAATGAGTTAATGCATTGTTATGGAATACAATTGTGCTATTCGGGGAACTAAACTATGAAGGATAGATGCAACCCCGTGAGTACTAGTAGATTGCAGTCACGATTCGTAGTAGATGGCTCGTATTAACAATCCCCTACCTCATTCTCAATCCTAGGATGTAAACGTACGAGTCTTACAACCAACCATTTAAAGCTATCTTGGGTGAGGCTACGCAGTGCACTCTGTGTACTGTGTTGCCTTCTAGTTTACCAGGAGGGCCGAAGTTTTAGAGGATTTGTTGGAAACCTGAAAGACATGAACCCTGGGTCAATAAATCAGACAATAAAAGGAAGCAGTTAAACCAACAAATGGTTCCATTGCCGTGTTAGAAGGAACAAGATAGGACTGAGTAGATGAGATAGATTGAACGAGAAAAGAATGAGCGAAACAAGAAGACCAATGAGCCATTAGAAGGGAATGTTGAGACCGTGGAACCCCACGAAAGAAGAAATCAAAGGTTGGTTGAGAACCAAAGAGCTAGAGTTTGCCCAGAAAGACAATAGAAACCCTAGAATCACACCTCGCAAATATCTGGATAAATACGTGTTTACTGATTTACACAAAGTCTTTTTCTGTGATTTTATGCATCTATGACATGAGTGGATACTAAGGTTGAAGGATAACCACGCGATGAACTGGATCCGACAGCTAGATTGGACTTAGGTACAGATTGAACAGTTACAGCAGGTGAACAACAAATTCACCCGCATAGTAGAATTTTGGCTTGACAATATTGTGGCAAGTTTCATCACCGAATTTGCAGTTGACACAACGAAGTCATACAATGCAACATAGCAAGAATTTCTACGTGGACCTCGAGGAAGGTACATTCAATCCTTGTATATTCTATTAAGATACTGCTATATAACAAAGGTGTAATGACAATGGAATCAGACAACTAAACTACCCTGCGTGCATGGGGGAAGGGGGGAAACATTGAAAAAGAGAGGATAAATGGAAGGAGGTGAGGATGAAGGCAAGAAGGAGGAGGAAGCCTTGGACTCGATCATGATGGATGACGACCAACTCAAGTGGATCTTGGCATCATCAGGAATGATGCGTAGCGATGTACCCTACCAATATAAGGTGAATACCAATAAGAGAGTCGCAACTGCAAGGGAAGGCTTGGTGAGCGATGAGGAAGAGGTAGAGGATCTCTGGGTTGTGGAGCAGATTGAGGAAATTCTACGCGCAACGTATGAGAGGAAGATGAGAGGCCCAAGAACGGGAGGAGAAGGCAACCATCCTATCCATATTAATATCAATGTGGAACCCATAAACTCATGTGCGACTAATACACCAAAGAGAACACCACCGTTTAGACAACCGAAGTTCAAAGGAAGTCCGATAACAAGAAGTACATCTACACTAGGAGAAACAACTGGAGGAGCCAGTTCATGCAACACTAGTCAAGTATCTACACTGCACAGAGGAAGAAGTAGTTCAGTATCCAGAATGGCAGGACAAGGTCCCACTATCAGATTACCATAATTTTGAGGAGAAGCAACAAAAGACTCGAAGAAGCATTTGTTCATTTGTGCAAAGATCTGGGAGGCAAAACAGATCACTGATGAAGATACCAAACTCGTGCAGCTAGCGATTATGCTAAGAGACCGCACACTAGACTGGTACATGAGTCTAGACACAAACAGTGCCCCTGGGATGACAAGGACACTGGCAAACATTAAGAAGATATTGATTAATGAGTTCCAGAAGTTGAGCTCAAAGTATCAATACATGAACGAGATGATCGAAATAAGACAAAAACCAGGAGAGTCTGTATGGGAGATCGACCAGAGATTCAAGTGACTAAAGAGAAAACTAAAATACCTTATGACCGAGATGCAACATCGACACCTGTTTGTCAATTCACTACTCCCACACTTAAAATGTCCCTTACGACAACAAAAATTTCAGACGGAGGCAGAGGCTCTGCAGGAAACCTTGCAACTGGAAGAGAACCAGTACCAGTAGACAGACCCAACTATTGAGGAATTGAAGGAGGATTTGAAGAATCTAACATTTCAGTTGAACCATAATAAGAACAGGGACAAACGAGAAGCCATTTGGTGCACCGCATGCAGGACGAAAGGACGTCACAAGAACGAATGCCCAACATTCACGCAATATATGGAAACAAGTATGCCAAATCCACTACCATAGGGAGGATTATGGTGCGAAATATGCAAGAAACTGGGTCATGAACCTTATCACTACACGATGATGCAGAAATACCAGACAGTGTCGAAGAATTCATATTGCTCCTTTTGTAAGTCAGTAGGCCATGAAGACAATTATTGCAGAACTATGGAGCTGATGCGGGAAAGAATATCAGATGCATACAGGGTACAGGTTGAAATGATGACTGGGCAAGCAACGCCACAGTTCAATCAAGCCCCAACTCCATACAATACTGCGCAACAACCATACAACAACGTGCAACTGCAGTAAAACCTGACACAACCCCAATACAATACCACACAGTATAATCAGGCACCACAGTATAAAACACCGAGAGGTGACCGAGCAGGCTACTGAGGAGGAGGATGAGCTAGAGGAGGCTTCAGACATGGTAGAGGACCAATCACTTGTCACAATTGTCAACAACTAGAACATTATGCACGGGAATGTCCACTTCCACCAGCAACTTGTATGTATTGTCGCGCATCGGACCACGATACAAAGGAATGTCCAACACTACTAGTAAAGATTCAAGAAAAGAGGAACCAACACAATTAGAATGTTTAGTGGATTTCAGCCGAAGCCAGGGATGACAGACGAAACATCAATATAGTTACTCGTGGAGGAACGAAAACAAGAAGTGACGCAGTTCAACACGAACCAACACAGAACCAATGGGTAAAGAAGAACAACGAACCAAGAAAGAAGTTCGACGCACCAAAATAAAATGAGACTTTTAAGGAAGCCAAACAAGAATTTCAGAGGGAGGACACAGTGTCGACTTCAACTATGCAACCATTCAAGGAAGCCCTAGAATATGAGATGCCACCATCATTGGATCATACCAACGAAATGCAACCCAAGGGACAAATAAGTATAATCAAAGTATTTTTTCAATCATGCGCGAAAATATTAAGTGATCCTTCATCTGTGAAAATATTGAAAAACATACTAGAGAAATGTAGCAGTGAGACAAAAGAAAAACTAGAACAAAAAATTGTCAATCAACTACACACCAAAAGAAGAACAAGTAGGGAATTTAGACTAAATGCTAACATTGGAGATTTCAACATGGGAGACATTATACTAGACCTAGGATCCAAAGTGAATGTGCTACCCAAGAAGACTTGGCAATGTATGGGAGATCCAACACTAGGATACTCAAATGTCCAATTAAAACTAGCAAACCAACACAGAGTCCTACCAATAGGTAGACTGAAAGGAGTGATAGTAGATCTTGATGGAGTGTGCACTAAAGCAGACTTTGAAGTCATTGAAATAGTGGACAACACAACACCTTACCCTACACTGCTTGGTCTAGATTGGGCGTTTGACAACCAAACCATAATCAATTTGAAAACTAGGAAAATGACATTTGAATCTGGACAATACAGGGTCATAGCACCACTAGATCCATCAGAAGGGGAGAGGTTCGTAGAACCCACTTGCTTGGACTTGGAGGAAATCAGCCAGTTGTATAGAACAACTGCGCGCGATGAGGATTACGTAAACCCAACTGCAGACAAGGTACTCAGTTGGCAGAGCATTACTTCATGCGCAACAGACTCAGAGACCGGGTTAGAAAATTGGCAGCAGAGACTACACGAAGTATCCACGCAAAGATGTGTAAGAATAGACCGTGCAGTAAGATGGGTAGGCACATAAATAAGAGAACCACCTAGTTTCCATGGATTAAATGATTTGGAAACATTCTTGACTCAATACAAAGATGAAGTATTAGAAAACCAACAACTGTTAGCACTTGAATTAGCACTCAAGGCCACACCCGCAAGATGGTGGGGCACACATAAAGAGATTATTACAGACTGGTATCAATGTAAGCGAATACTACGCATACGGTTCGACGTAGAACATGAATACAAAAAACAACATAAATACCAAGGACAAGAGGCACCGGCGGAACACTTGGCGAAGTGAAAAATGTTGTGGAAAATGACACCACCAGAGGAATGGCCTCATCAATTCATACATACTTCAGAGGGCATACCAGCGAACTGGTACACAGACCAGGAATTGCGCAAAGGAACTACAACATTGAGGACATTGCAACAGAACTTCACAATCACTTTCTCATTCGAGCATGAGAACCCCAACATAGACACAACTCTCAAACGAATCAGAGGAGTAATATTCATCGAATAACCGAAAATAAAATTTATCACGGAAGAGAAACAATGGAATAAACAGACAGTCAAGGAGCTACTGTCATGTTATCATGTATAGGAGGAAGCACCAGATAAAGATGAACCACACGACATTCAGATTGAAGAAGTAGAAGGTGAAAGAGATGTGGAAGGACCACCCATAGAATCATAAGTCATTTTCGCGCCAATCAAGGTAAATAAAGTTAACACTGGGACAACTAAACAACCCAAAATGGCCAGCATTGGAGACTACTAGGATGAGAAAACAATAGAAAGCATAACAAAATTGTTGTGCGAATATAACGACCTTTTTCCCACAACATTTACAGAGATGAAAGGTATAGAAGGAGAACTGGGAGAGATGAAGATACCACTCAGACTTGAAGCGAGACCTATAAGACAACGACCCTATATACTGAACCCCATATATAAACAGAAAGTTAAATATGAGATCGACTGGATGCTCGAAGCCGACATCATCGAACCAGTTGAGGAATTAGAATGGATAAGCCTGATGGTAGTACAAGACAAGAAATAAGGAAGATGGATTAGGATATGCGTTAACTTGAGGAAGTTGAACGATGCATGCCTATATGACCCATTCCCTACACCGTTCACGGATGAAGTGTTAGAGAATGTGGGGGGACATGAAGCTTACTCATTCACTGATGGATTCTTAGGCTACCATCATATTAAGATCGCATAGGAGGACAGACACAATACCATGTTTGCGACGGAATTGGGATCTTATCAATACACAATCATGCCGTTTGGACTGAAGAATGCACCCACAATATTCTCCAGAGTAGTCATCGCAACATTTAAGGAATTCATCCATCAGTTTCTTGAAGTATACCTGGATGACTAGACAGTTTATAGTCTGCTGAAAAACCATGTGGAAGTGCTACAACTAATGTTAGAGAGATGTAGACAATGCCAGATATCACTGAACATCAAGAAATGCATATTGAGAACACCGTTTGGGATACTATTGGGCCATATAGTATGCAAACAAGGCTTGTTAGTGGATTTGGCCAAGATCGCCATCATTGTTAACTTACCAACACCAAAAATAGTCCGACAGCTAAGAGAAACCTTAGGGCACACATGATACTATAGGAAGTTCATCAAAGGATATGCGCAGATCACAACCCCAATGGAAAAAATGTTAAGGAAGGATACAGAGTATCAATGGAACGACGAGTGTCAACACAGTCTGGATACCCTGAAGGAAAGGATGGTTACCGCACTGATATTAGTATTTCTAGACTGGGAAAAGACATTCCATGTGCATGTAGATGCATCAATGATAGCACTGGAAGCTATCTTAGCACAACTAGGAGTAGGAGACTTGGATCATCCGATAGCGTTCGCAATAATAAATCTATCAGAATCAGAACATAATTATAACATGACAGAAAGAGAAGGCCTAACTATGGTCTATGCACTACAGAATTTCATACACTACCTATTGGGAAAACACTTTAAGATGTTTACAGATCACTCAACCCTGAAATACCTAGTCAACAAGCCACTGTTGGGGGGGAGAATCTGTCGATGGTTACTGCTATTTCAAGAATTTGATTTTGAAGTAATATTTAAACTAGGGAAACTGAATGCAGGACCTGACCACCTGTCCAGGGTCACAAATGGAGAAAAACCTACGAATTCAGAAGACACCTTTCCGGATGCACAGTTATTCTTAGTACATATTGCTGATGGCTACTTCGTAGAGATCATCCAGTACTTAAGCACAGGTACTGCACCACAAGAATATACCACCACGCAGAAGAAGAACCTGGTAGTCCACGTAACCAACTATCAACTGATCACAGGACACCTATACAAGATGGGTGTAGAAAACATACTGTGAAGGTACATATTAGAGAATGAATGACCAAGAATTTTAGTAGAATCCCACGAGGGAATTGTAGGAGGGCATTATACAGGAAAAGATACCACACAGAAGGTACTACGTGTAGGACTATGGTGGCCAACAATTCACAGGGACTCGAAAGAGTACTGTCAGGGATGCAACGTCTGTCAAAGGGTAGGAAAACCCAACAGAAGGGACGATATGCCACTACGACCACAAGTAACATTACAAGAATTTGATAAATGGGCAATTGACTTTATGGGACCAATTAACCCACCATCCAAAAGAACAAGGGCAAGATACATTATCACCGCGAGGAAATACCTAACAAGATGGGAGGAAGCCGCACCAGTAAAAGATTGTAGCATAGAGACAACTGCACACTTCTTGTTTGAACAAGTCATCACTATATTTGGGTGCCCAAGAGTTTTGATAAGCGACCAAGGAACAAACTTTATAAACAACACCATCCGTGCACTGACTGAAGAGATTGAATCTCATCACCAGAAGAGCACACCGTATCACCCACAGGGAATTGGCACAGTGGAAGCCTTCAAAAAAATTCTGGAGAATGCACTAACAAAGATCTGTAATGTTTACAGAGATGTCTAGGACCTTAAAGTACCAGCAATATTATGGGCGTATAGGACCACATGCAAAAATTTGACAGGGCACACACCATTCAAGCTAGTCTATGGCCAAGAAGCAATAGTGCCATTAGAATGTTTAGTACCCAGCTTACGCATAGCAGCTATCACACAGATGACAGAATGAGGTGCAGTAAATGAAAGACTGAATCAATTATTGTCAATGGAGGAAGACCGAATCCTGGAAGGATTCCATCAACAAGTGCAAAAAGCAAGAGACAAATCTTGGCATGATCGACACATCAAGAAGAAAACGCTTAAGGAAGGATATCTAGTATTTCTCTACGACAACAAGTCGTTTCAACACCTGGGGAAGCTTATAATGCATTGGTTAGGACCATACAAGGTAAAATCCATCACAGAAAAAGGATATGTACATTTCAGAGATTTATTAGGCGTAGACCTTAGAGGAATGATCAACGGGAGATGACTGAAGCTGTACAAGGACAGTCGACCACCCATCGCACAGTAAAAAAAAAAAAAAAATTGAAAAAGGAAAAAAAGAAAAAAAAGGAAACACGACTAAAAAGCGTGCAGCATGCCAAAGATAGAAAGGCCACATGACGTTCGCAACAAAAATTTGGCAAAGGAACGAACAACGGTTACATAAAGAGGAAAAATAAGCGGGAAACGAAAAGTTGACAAAGGCATTATGACAGGACATCACTAAGAGAAATTAATGCATGGGAAGGACCGATGGGACATCACATTAAACACACCAACATGAGACGACAAAGCGAACATAATGGCAGGTACGAAACTACCGTAGATGCATTGAATCCATAGTTATGAGGCATTAAACACATAATGGAGGAAGCATCCTCGACAAGATTTGTGACCATCCCATACAACACATGAGCACAAGAGAGACTGGTCTATTCGCGAAAGGAAAACATAGAGAGAATAATAGAAGCCGAAATGACCAGAGCGAGACCACAGAACTCCCAGAAGTTATACAAACTTAGAAAACGTTTGATAGTCACTTCTATGGCACCACCGAAGCCAACAAAAGCAAGTCAGACAACTGGACCAACCAGGGTTCAAACTAGGTCACGAGGACCACTGGAAGAGAACGAACAACAACAACCGGAGATCGTCGACATCGACGAAATCCCATCCCGTAAGAGGATACCAGTGAAATCTACACCAATACTGGAAGAAATTCAACAGCCACAAGAAGAGGCCATGCAAGTGGATATGCTAGTAGCGGCACGGGTGCCTCAGAACGAGGAAGTGGAAACCCAACAGGAAGTGCAGCCAAAAAGCACCGAAGCAACCCTGGAGGTTAACAGAACGACACAAAATCTAGCAGCACCAGCGCAACCAACCGAATCACAAACGACCACCTCAGGTCAACCAGCAGAGGAGACCATTTCCAATGCCTTGGCTTGGCTAGAATGGCTGATGGGGGAACAACCGAAAGGTTTTGGAACTTCGAACCAGCCACCGCAATAGGAAGACAAAGTTCAGATACCGAGCTCACCCCGTAAGAAACCTACAACATAAATTATTCTACCACACATACCAGTTGGAGTATAGGTAGAACCAGAGCTATTGGGTCATGTTGGGAAGCTCAAGTATTCCGACCATGATGTATCAGACGAAACCAGGTTCCCAAAACTTGCACAGAGGGTATTTATGCAGACCATAATCGTAAACCAACTTGGAGAAATGATTAGCCAGCCGCACCAGTGGGCAGCTGGGATGGACAAAATAAGAATATTAGGTTTGCTGAAGCTACCACATTTTGGCAGAGGCCAGTACACGACAACATGCGTCAAGAAGCTGTTAGAAGTCACACATGGAGGGGACATATGGCTGGACAAACCCGTACCCATAAATGTTGAGCTTATCGCACAAATCATAGGGTTACCAACCCAGGGTATGGATCCCGCGTTGATTCTGGATGACAAATCCAAGGAGAAAGCGTTGGAAGAAGAAATGAAGAATAAATATGGCACCACCAGAGGGACGAGGGGAATCATAATCAAACGAATCAACAATGTAGCTACACAACTGGGTGCAAAGATCTTAGCTTGCAAATTGCTCAGAAAATGCCGCAAAGAGGAAGTACCAACATGAGTCATTGCAGTTGCAGCTCAGTGCACATAATGCACCTCTATGAACTGGGCGCTATATCTATTGAACTTATTTCAAGAGGACTGCAAGGGTGCACATGACCTAGGCACAAAGTTTCATTACTTATGGCTGATTACCCTAATAGCCTTCATGGGATGGCGAGAACCAGGGTATGTGGTCTTTTGTACCAGACCACAACCAACGGGAGCGAGATACCTCTTATTGAGATTCGAGACGCAGGAAATGCAGAAGAGGGAGAACATAATCATATTCGAAGTTTATCTACAAGATATATAGAAAGCTATTAGTTGATCATGGAGAATAACACCAGAGACTATCGCGTGATATGCAAACATCGCCAATTTCTGGGCCACAAGACAGACAATGTGGATACAACCAAGGAAGGATCTAGATAAACAATGGCTACAGATGCGCTACTGCATCACATAGGGTGATATCGACATGGTCATTAGCGAATGGCCTGATGAATGGAGGATCCCAACCATTTCCCGGGAAGTATCGGAAACAATAATAGAAGGAGAGGCAGAACAGGTGGAAACACAGTCTCCGAAAATCCAAGTGCCCAAGAAACCATGAACGAGCCAAAGCAAGCCGACTTAGGTAGACGAAGGGTCCAGGCAGATAGGGACCCAGAAGGGGAAGAAAGAGACTACAGAGCTGACCAACAAACAACCGAAACAAGCTAAGGGAGCGCAAGAGACTGCCCCAAACCCCATCACACAGGAACTAGGGGGAAATAAGAGACCAACTGCGCATGAAGGAAGTGCACGCAAGAATAAAAGGTGCAACAAGCATAGCCAAACTATACGATCATGAAGGACGATGGGGAAATGATCGCCAGAATGGTCTAGGATTTCTTAGCAGAAGATTTCAACCATGCAGCGCATCACAGGGATAAACTGCAAAAAGAGCTGGTAGAAATGGGACAGTTCCTCAAGAAATTCGGGGAAGCACAGACAAAAAGCAGCATCAGAGGCATAGACCCACTAATAATACAGACCAAAGAAAGAGTGGAGGTAGAAGAACGAGACCCAGTCCACTCCATGCCACACACAAACACAATTATTTACATCAAACCTAGCATGCTGCGTATGGATGAAATCATGGGGAAGACACCCTTGAAGGATTTGGACCACATCCAATTGGTATTGACACAGATGCCATCAAGGGCACTACACAAATTGCAGGTTAGCGTCGACTATGAGGTACAGTCTCGTGCACATAAAAAATTAGTTGAGCTACTACAAGAAACAAAGAAGTGCAAGGCACTGGAAAAAGTTTGTGAGCAAGCCAAGCTCGAAACTTTGGAGGAAAAAGAACACATGAATGAGCTGGAACGAAGAGTGGGAGGAGTTTTTGAGAAACTCCCAAGAACCGCGCAAGGGAATGAAATCCCGGTAGTAGGGAAGATTGACCAGATTGTGCAGGCAATTGATCAATATCAGAAGGAGATCGAGAATCTCCGCCAACAACTCACACCAACCACTCCACCAAAAGTGAAGGAGAAAAGGAAGAAGGAAGTAGGAAGAAATAGTGCAACTGGAGGAGATGGAACAACATGTTAGCATAGCCATTGAATTGCTCGATAAAGAAACACAAATTTGGACAAGGTTGGAGGAGGATCCATAGGTCCAACGTTGTGACAAGGAAGAGGAAAGGATCAATGCAATGATCCAAGAGATCAAACAGAGGTAGAAGACCATGCCAATCCTAGAATGAGTCAAAGGGAAGCAGGAAATGAAGAAGATGCAGGCATAAATTATCACTGCACAAACACAGTAACATGAGCGTTAGGCTCAAATAGAGCCACTACAGGAACGAGTAGCGGAAATACTCGCACATGCAGAAGGAGCTAAAACACAGATAACATAGACCCAGACCGAATGTGCAGGATTGCTGAGAAACGAAGTGGCAGTTCAGATAGTAGACACCATCAAGGAGAAGACCGCGCATGCACTAACAAAAGCAGCAGAGCTCAAGGAAAAGTTGAAGACGATCACCAAGGAGATCGACGAAGCTCAGAAGGATTAGGTGACTCAGGACAAGTCACATGTCAGTGTTGGGGGCTTGTTAGCACCAGGCCGAAGTGGAAATAAGGATGATCGTGGGAAAGAAAGCGTGCAGAAATGGAAGTAACAACTGGAAGGTAACACAACATGTGCACATGCAAGAAAGATTGCACAAGGAAAACGACAGCTGGAGGAAGAACAACACGCGTGCATGGGAGGAAGACCTAACATCGATAGGGTTAGGGTTTTGGTAATACATTGTAAATGGCTTAAGAGCCCGATATATATAAATAGAGATACACAAGTATCATAGAGAGATGGATTCGCTTTTGTATTAGTTCAACTTTTGTAATGTTCTATCATAGCTATGTACGAGTTGATGCGTTATGTAATATGGTTATGGACCAATTTTGTAAGCTGTTGAGCTAGAACAGAGGAGAGGAGGAAGATCCGAGGATTAGATTGCAGGCTGTGGAGCCTGGTGCGATATAGTTCGCCTCATACAAATCTTACCTATCAGAGGAAATTGTAATCGCATGGCATTGGAGATGCAGAACTACCATAATAAAAGAGCTGAGAGCCAAATATTTGTGGACGTAGCCCAGGAGGGGGCGAACCACAATATTTTCTGTGTAATGTGATGAATGCATGTATATATTTATTTGCTTTCAACATTTAATTGTTATGCTTAATGAATGAGTTAATGCATTGTGATGGAATACGATTGTGCTATTCAGGGAACTAAACTGTGAAGGATAGATGCAACCCCGTGAGTACTAGTAGATTGCAGTCATGATTTGTAGTAGATGGATCGTATTAACAATTCCCTATCTCATACTCAATCCTAGGCTGTAAATGCCTGAATATTACAACCACCCATTTAAAGGTATCTCGGGTGAGACTACGCAGTGCACTCTATGTACTGTGTTGCCTTCTGGTTTACCCGGAGGGCCGATAGTCTTAGAGGCTTTGTTGGAAACCCGAAAGACATGAACCCTGGGTCAATAACTTAGATAATAAAAGGAAGCAGTTAAACCAACATATGCCGTGGAATACAAAGACCATTCCTATAGGAATGTCAATCTAGGAATATTTTCTAATCGAGTCAAATGTACCATAGAGATTTGTCTCAAACTATATTCCTTAGAGAATACCGGTCCTAAACCATTTTCCTAATCAGGCCACAATTTGTGCCTTAGGAAAATACTAGTCCATGACATGTCAACAAACTGTCAACCTGGACCATTCTCCATAGAGAAAATACCTGTCCACCAACAATCTATTCTATCTGGACCATTCTCCACTAGGAGAATGTCTGTCCATAAGCACAATGACTATCCATCTAGTTGATAATAATTTTCAACACTACTGATAGTCTACATGGAAATAAAAACAATGTCATTCAATAGAACACAAGTGTGTCTATCTATAGTAGTACACAACTACAATCCAGTGGTACACCACCACACCAAGTAGCACAAAGATACTTAATCAATGACACATAGTCACAAAACATACATCTACTATCTAGAGACATACATTCTCCATAGAAATCATATCATCTGATATCAACCTGCACATAAAACAATATCATGATATAAACTGAGTCATCTGGTCCATTCTTCAAGTAAAACATCAGGCATGGGATATATGAACTATTCTTCTCAAGCATAGAAGAATAATTGTCCCTGATTTCTAAGCCTGGACCATTCACCTAACTAGGCCATTCCTCCGACACTAAACATAGTGCAACCTAGATAGAATGAGTCCGCCCTAGGGAATGTCTATCCCTGATTGCTGAACCTGAACCATGCACCTAATTGGGCCATTTATCCGACACTAAACATAGTGCAACCTAGAGAGAATGAGTCTGCCCTAGGGAATGTCTGTTCGAACCATTTCCTAATGGAAATGACTGTCCTGCACCAACCTCCAAAACAGACCATTCTTCGAAACTGCTCACAACTGTGAACTTCGAAAGAATGACTACTCGGCAAGGTTGACCATTCTACTTGATCACTACTCAGAGTGACTGCCAAGAAGAATGACTGTCCTAGAACATTCCCCCATACTGGACACAAGGGGAATCGTTGTCTATGGTATATCATCAATCTATCGAATTATTTTCATTACGAAAATGACTGTTCGATCTGGACCATTTTCCGAACTGGAAAATGCCCGTCCGTAAAAAATATCAAACCACTTTCTGAACTGGAAAGGAAATTCTCATCCTGGACCATTTTTCGAACTGAAAAATGACTGTGCATAAATAAATAACACATCAATGGTCCCTCCCAACCTGGGAGTAATCTATTCATTTTTCAATAAGGAAGTTATCTTCACGAGCTCCAACTTGTTTCTTGAGTACGCAAACTTTTTCATCTTGGACAGAGGCTTTACCAAAATATCTACTATCTGCTCATTTGTGGAGATATATTGGAGAACCAATTCTCTTTTCTAGACTTCATCACGGAGAATGTAATGCTTGATCTCAATGTACTTCGGTCTATCTGGAACACTGGTTTTCTCTAAAGGATTCATATAGCTCTGATCATTACAATATATCATGGTTGAATTCAACACTTTTGTTTCTTGCTAACTCATGACATCGTGGCAAGGCTCAAACTGAAACATATCCAAGTAGCACTTCTTCTGTCATCATGAGAGTTTGTCATGGATTAGCAATCTATCATCCTGGACTTCTGAGTAACCATTTAGATACATTATCTCTATTATAGAAATTTTTCACCACGCTTCTGCTGTGCATGAGAGGCTTTGCACCAAGTTGTTTGAATACATACAAGATCTTCTTCCATCTGCATACAAGGGTCTCTTTCTGGTATACCTAAAAACCTTGAGGTTTCTCTACATATGCTTCTTGTTCAATTACTATGTTGAGGAGAATAGTCCTTACATTCATTTGATGTAAACTTCAATCCATGGATATTACAGAGAATATAATGTCTCAGGTAGAAGTATATCTGCTTACTGGAACAAGCTATCATCATAGTCTTCTCCCTCCATCTAGGAGAAACTTTAGTTCTAAATCTCGCAATGCTTCCATTCATAAGTCTTTCATAAACTATTCTTCATTACAACTTCCATTTCTTCTGCTTGATTGCTTCTAGTGGGTTCAAACCAAGCTGGTAGTCTTGTGATTCTCGATATAATGACTGGTTGTTTTGTATTTTCTTTCTCTCTTGGAATCTTCATGTTCTTCCTCATGTTTCTCTTTAGCTCTTGGGTCCATGGAGTTTTTTATAGATTCTGCAAGATACCAGATATATAAAATATGCATAACAGAAATGAAATGCTAGAAATGACAGAATAACAGTAAAATATCCAGCATAATCTTCACAATACACAGAAATGATATACGAA
>JZKD02S1154512.1:66884-84261 GCA_000966675.3 Picea glauca
TGTCTTGGGAAGGCCATTGAGTACTATATTTACCAGTTCCTTCTCTGAAATTATTTCTTCAATAGCTTGTAGTTGATCTCTTAACTGAGATATTCTCACAAGGTATGATGTTATGTTGTCATCATCATTCATTTTTATGTCACAAAGCTCATTCTTTAGGCTTATTACTTGTCTAATGTTTTTCACTGAGAAGAGGTTTGTTAGGGCATCGTACATCTTCTTAGATGAGTCAAGATAGGAGTTGTAGGGTATCAAGTGGTCTTTTATAGAGTCCACTATGATACTCATGGCATTAATGTCATTGTTTTTGAACTTCTCCATAACTGCAAAGTTCTGAGGTTCCTTCTCTTTTCCTTCTTCAAATTGTGGTTCCACGATCTTTCCTTTCACGATATCCAACACTTTATTCTTGGCAAGGATGAGGTCAATCCTTGTCTTCCACGCTTTGAAGTTAGAAGCCCCTTCTAACTTGTTTTCTGACTTCATAGAGTAAGTCATAACTTCTTTGACTTGGTCAACCTTTTACTTTGACCAAAAACTCAAACTTGACGTCTTAGCTTGCTGAGAGTACTAGGAGGTGCGCTAGGTTAAGGAATACCAAGCTATCTAGAAATTAGGTCAATATCTTCACTTAAGGTGCCTAAACAAGAGGGTTAGGGTTTCGTTGCTGCAGTAAAAACGTTGACTACAACTGCAACTGTAACTGAGCAAATCCTCCCAATCTATCTTCCAGCGGTTAGACTACCTGAAGATAGTGTGGGCCCATAACCTGTTAGAATTAAAGAGATGTGATCGTTTAACCATAGACAATATAACAATATTGTCACCCAACCATAGGCCGAAACCATCACCGAGCACCTTAACCTTGACAAAGAATGATCTTGGAAGCAAACCCCAGGCCTAATATCCAATCAATGTAGCGTACCTCTCTCTAGAGCAAGTATACATGGAAGAAATTCCAAACCATAACCAATAGAAAGTCCAAGCCTAAACCGAGAATACAGATTGTAGTAGCTGCCACTGCAGCTACTCTCCAGACTTGCGCACTTACCTAGTTTTTGCAACGCACACTTGTACATTTCTGCAGTTGTAAGCTGTGTGTACCAAATGAGATATGGCTTCCTTTATTTATACTATTTTTCCTGAGCTGTCTGGGCCCGAATTCTCATTATGGAGGAAAAACACTTAATATTAAATATTTCCTTGAGCTGACTTGTCTTATAGGGTTATGTTCAATGCTTTAGGGTTTCTTCTTGCTTCCCAGAATATTCTATTCTCGTTAAGGTTACAAGTGGAGGTAAATACCTCCCACAACTACCATAATATCAACACGAAAATGGAAATATTTCCTTACCCGACTCTGATTTTTTAGTTCTTCATTCCATTTTCACACTACTCGTTGGACATGTGCATGCTTTGATAAGAAGTAGTACCCTTGTCCATTTTCCTGACCTTTGAGTCATCCTCCCTGCATAAAGCTGCATGAGCGAGGAAGATATTGCATAGGCCCAACCTATTTCAGCTACTTCACCAGTCGTCGACATCTCACTTAGGTCTCCATATACGCCTCTATCCCTTCCACATCCATTGCCCCTCCCCCAGTTGTTGAGACTCCTTTAGTCTCTGCATTTCCAGAGGAAGATTGGAGGCCGATCCTAATCGTGGAAGATCCCAACCTAATCCAATCGCCCAAAATAACGTTAGATGTGTCTATCCACCACCCAAAGAGCCTTATCCTCCATGTTATCCCACCCCATGTAGCCCACTCTTCCTTGACCCAGGTCTCTTTGGATGGTAGGGTGAGAGGCCCTAGCCCACAATGCAATTCACCGGAGGAGCATTGGGGCTGGGCCATAATTAAAGAAGAAATTGTGGAAGCTCCTGCTCAGGCTACCAAGGTTGCTCCAAACATTCCAGCACCAGACGACGTCCCTCCTCTGTGAAGCTTCTTAGAAGAGAATTTGCGTCCCTCCTCTGTGAAGCTTCTTAGAAGAGAATTTGCAGTTGATTTTTGACTTGCGTGGGGAGGTAGCGAATTTGCTTTTCAGTATGGAATTCCTCAGCAGATGACTAGACACTTTCATGGACTTTGTCTCAAGCGAGTATGCCAACCAACGTTGCCCAACGCGTCGCTAGTCTTATACGTTTGCCTCTTCCTGGTACACTCCTCCTCGGGGCGGTGGGGGACCATATGCCCCAATAATTTGGATTTTTCTTTCACGTTTATGTTTTGTTTTAGCTTCTGAGACACAATAGACTTGATCTACAGTGGGAATTTTTGTAATATCTGTATATTAGAGACTTCCATCTCTCTGGTTTTTGGACATTGATATTCAATGACACATGGACTTGGTGTTGGCTCTGGTTTCCCTAGTTGGAAGGCCACGTGTCAGGTCCATAATATTTGTATGGTTTTGTCTTTTAAGGTAATACCAACTTTTAATTTACAACGTTTCCACATATTAAAACTTACTACATGTTAAAAAATAGTTTTTTTAACGATAAAAGGTAAATACAGTGGAAAAGGGTAAATTATTGTCATAAAGATCACGAGGAAAGAACTGTGGAATTATCTAGCGAGACCACCAATAAATCCAAATTTTCTTCATCTTCAAGAACCTCCGGGTAATTTAGAGTATTGTTTTCAATTTATTTTAAAATGAAGTCTTCTAAGTCTATTAGGTCTAGAAAAACCCTGTCTGTTGAGGAGTAGGATTTAGATGATAGAGATAGTCAAGTTTATGATACAACTGAGTTGTTTTATTTATATGAACTTCATAAAATATTTGCTGAGGGATTTAGGATTCTTTGAATTCATTGATCAATTCATGTTCACAACTTATTCTATTATCCATGAAGAAGTTCCTCCCAGAATGTTCCCAGAGTTTAAGGCACTGTTACATTTAAATTCAGATACAAAAGTAGGTGATTGGTTTTTGTTTCAGGATTATATAGAGATCAAAATTTATGGTGCAAAAAATTAACCTTTTCATTTTTCAAAGTTCTGAACACTTATAATAGTTGTTGTGAAATATATAAGGAAAAGGTTAAATCTTGATCAAATACATTTTGCTTCCAAGAAACAAAAGTTAACTTTTAGATTGAAAAATGAAGTTGGATAATTTATTGTGAGCACAAGATCAACTTTGCAGGAAATAGAGAAATTGTTGCAGGAAATGAGCTTTCAGCAGGGAGAAGTATGGAAGTATGATCCATATGGTATAATTTCCACTAAAATATTTGAACAGGTTACAACTCCTTATGGTCATCACTGCAAACCTCAACTCGAGCAATTGGAAAATCAAGACAATTGGGAAAATGTGCAGAGGATATTACAAGGTTAGCTACAAGAAATTAATCAGTTGTCTCAACCATTGATTATAGATACTCCACTACAACATGAGAAGGTTAATAAAATAAGTCATCCAGAATCTTCCCCAACAGTTTCAGAGTTAGAATAAAGGAAATCCAATAAAAAGAAAAAAAACAAAGGAACATCCTGTATCCGAATCATCCACAAATAATGTTGCAGTAACAATATAATTTCTTCCATAAACAAAAATTCAAAGTTTGAGAACTCATGCTGGAAAAGAAGCAATGGAAACAAACCAATCATAGCATACAAATATTTTCTCTCAGTAAGTCAATCAAGGAAAGGAATTTAAAAATCAAGAAAGACACTAATCCTCAAATTTGTGGCCAGGGATCTTCTCAAACCAGGTTGATATCTGCTCTTGATTATGAAAAAGGGAAATTGAATATTGCTGTGTTATAACCTAAGGGTCAAGTCATTAAAACTGTTGACAATTACAAGGTTGCCAAATTCTCATTTGATTTGAATGCAATTAATTTTGTTGACAAGATGGATTTGCATAGACAAATTGGAGAAATGGTTAATAGAGATGTGATGCAAGTTTCTCTTGGAATGAAGAAATTACAAGTTATGAATGATAAGATCCATAACTAGTTGAAAGAAGAGAAGTTGGAAAATAGAACCAAACAAATGAGGATTGATGAATTAGAACAATGGTTTCTAAAATTGAGAGATAATTCTAAAGATACTGAACCAATGTAAGGTTTAATTAAGACAAACGATACTGAGATATTGGCCTTAAAGAAATATCTCAATATACCAAGCATTGATCATGTTCAAACTTTAGAATTACTAGCAGTGCAATATGAGAAAGATAAGCGTTTGAGTCAAATGATTCAAATGAAGGGGATGATTGAACTATTGCAATATGAGAAAGATAAGCGTTTGAGTCAAATGATTCAAATGAAGGGGATGATTGAACTATTGCAACATCAAATTGAAATTTTCAAAAAAGGAGCTTCTTCTTCTCAAAATATTGCACCTACGGATCCATATGAAGAATTAGTTAAAAATTTCAGATAATAATCTAAAAGAAGTAGAAGTTGAGAATCTCAAAAAATCAGTTGCTGTGCAAAGTGGTGAGCTTAAAATCTTAAGAGAGCAGTCGGGAGACATAGACAAAATTGTTGCACAATATAAGAAAGTAAAAGTAAAAATGCAGGAGGAGGTGGAACAATTAAAAGGCACGCTGGTTGGTAAGCCTTATTTGATAGGAGCAAGGAGCCTTATTTGGGATCAAATTATAACATAAGTCACCAAGATGTGGGATTATTTCAAATTAATTGGTGAAGAATCAACACTAGCTAATGAAGTAGATAGAGCTATACAACCTGATTTTTAGGAATTGAGTAACAAAACTCAGTTAGCAACAAGAATCATCAAATTTCTTAATTCTAAATCTCGTGAAGAATTAATAAATAATGGGGTGAAAGACTGTGCATCAATGGATCTGGAAACATAGAAGATTATTACTAAAAGGAATTCGATCCAACAAGCACAAAACAACTGCATTGTAGTAAAACAAAATGTTGAACTATTTACAAATAAGTTCAATAATTTAATTGAAATGGGATTACCAATTTGCTTGACTAAGAAAACAAATCTTCTTCCATTTGAAAATTACAAAAAACGTTTATTCAAGGCCATAGAGAAAACAGATAAATTCAAAGAGATATCTGGAATGATAAGAGGTCATACTATAGTAGATAGTTTGATTGATGATTTTTATTTACTTTAGAAAGTTAAAAAAATGTTTTCAACTGCTCCAACATATGACAAGTACACAAAACTCGATATTTCTTACACAAAGATGTCATCATACAAGTATCCATCGAATGAAGACTGGAATATTCNTTGCTTTTCAGTATGGAATTCCTCAGCAGATGACTAGACACTTTCATGGACTTTGTCTCAAGCGAGTATGCCAACCAACGTTGCCCAACGCGTCGCTAGTCTTATA
Source organism: Picea glauca (assembly GCA_000966675.3). NCBI lineage: Eukaryota > Viridiplantae > Streptophyta > Pinopsida > Pinales > Pinaceae > Picea > Picea glauca. The sequence goes on from JZKD02S1154512.1 coordinate 72,218, forward strand.
CGTTTGCCTCTTCCTGGTACACTCCTCCTCGGGGCGGTGGGGGACCATATGCCCCAATAATTTGGATTTTTCTTTCACGTTTATGTTTTGTTTTAGCTTCTGAGACACAATAGACTTGATCTACAGTGGGAATTTTTGTAATATCTGTATATTAGAGACTTCCATCTCTCTGGTTTTTGGACATTGATATTCAATGACACATGGACTTGGTGTTGGCTCTGGTTTCCCTAGTTGGAAGGCCACGTGTCAGGTCCATAATATTTGTATGGTTTTGTCTTTTAAGGTAATACCAACTTTTAATTTACAACGTTTCCACATATTAAAACTTACTACATGTTAAAAAATAGTTTTTTTAACGATAAAAGGTAAATACAGTGGAAAAGGGTAAATTATTGTCATAAAGATCACGAGGAAAGAACTGTGGAATTATCTAGCGAGACCACCAATAAATCCAAATTTTCTTCATCTTCAAGAACCTCCGGGTAATTTAGAGTATTGTTTTCAATTTATTTTAAAATGAAGTCTTCTAAGTCTATTAGGTCTAGAAAAACCCTGTCTGTTGAGGAGTAGGATTTAGATGATAGAGATAGTCAAGTTTATGATACAACTGAGTTGTTTTATTTATATGAACTTCATAAAATATTTGCTGAGGGATTTAGGATTCTTTGAATTCATTGATCAATTCATGTTCACAACTTATTCTATTATCCATGAAGAAGTTCCTCCCAGAATGTTCCCAGAGTTTAAGGCACTGTTACATTTAAATTCAGATACAAAAGTAGGTGATTGGTTTTTGTTTCAGGATTATATAGAGATCAAAATTTATGGTGCAAAAAATTAACCTTTTCATTTTTCAAAGTTCTGAACACTTATAATAGTTGTTGTGAAATATATAAGGAAAAGGTTAAATCTTGATCAAATACATTTTGCTTCCAAGAAACAAAAGTTAACTTTTAGATTGAAAAATGAAGTTGGATAATTTATTGTGAGCACAAGATCAACTTTGCAGGAAATAGAGAAATTGTTGCAGGAAATGAGCTTTCAGCAGGGAGAAGTATGGAAGTATGATCCATATGGTATAATTTCCACTAAAATATTTGAACAGGTTACAACTCCTTATGGTCATCACTGCAAACCTCAACTCGAGCAATTGGAAAATCAAGACAATTGGGAAAATGTGCAGAGGATATTACAAGGTTAGCTACAAGAAATTAATCAGTTGTCTCAACCATTGATTATAGATACTCCACTACAACATGAGAAGGTTAATAAAATAAGTCATCCAGAATCTTCCCCAACAGTTTCAGAGTTAGAATAAAGGAAATCCAATAAAAAGAAAAAAAACAAAGGAACATCCTGTATCCGAATCATCCACAAATAATGTTGCAGTAACAATATAATTTCTTCCATAAACAAAAATTCAAAGTTTGAGAACTCATGCTGGAAAAGAAGCAATGGAAACAAACCAATCATAGCATACAAATATTTTCTCTCAGTAAGTCAATCAAGGAAAGGAATTTAAAAATCAAGAAAGACACTAATCCTCAAATTTGTGGCCAGGGATCTTCTCAAACCAGGTTGATATCTGCTCTTGATTATGAAAAAGGGAAATTGAATATTGCTGTGTTATAACCTAAGGGTCAAGTCATTAAAACTGTTGACAATTACAAGGTTGCCAAATTCTCATTTGATTTGAATGCAATTAATTTTGTTGACAAGATGGATTTGCATAGACAAATTGGAGAAATGGTTAATAGAGATGTGATGCAAGTTTCTCTTGGAATGAAGAAATTACAAGTTATGAATGATAAGATCCATAACTAGTTGAAAGAAGAGAAGTTGGAAAATAGAACCAAACAAATGAGGATTGATGAATTAGAACAATGGTTTCTAAAATTGAGAGATAATTCTAAAGATACTGAACCAATGTAAGGTTTAATTAAGACAAACGATACTGAGATATTGGCCTTAAAGAAATATCTCAATATACCAAGCATTGATCATGTTCAAACTTTAGAATTACTAGCAGTGCAATATGAGAAAGATAAGCGTTTGAGTCAAATGATTCAAATGAAGGGGATGATTAAACTATTGCAACATCAAATTGAAATTTTCAAAAAAGGAGCTTCTTCTTCTCAAAATATTGCACCTGCGGATCCATATGAAGAATTAGTTAAAAATTTGTCAGATAATAATCTAAAGGAAGTAGAAGTTGAGAATCTCAAAAAATCAGTTGCTGTGCAAAGTGGTGAGCTTAAAATCTTAAGAGAGCAGTCGGGAGACAGACAAAATTGTTGCACAATATAAAAAAGTAAAAGTAAAAATGCAGGAGGAGGTGGAACAATTAAAAGGCACGCTGGTTGGTAAGCCTTATTTGATAGGAGCAAGGAGCCTTATTTGGTATCAAATTATAACATAAGTCACCAAGATGTGGGATTATTTCAAATTAATTGGTGAAGAATCAACACTAGCTAATGAAGTAGATAGAGCTATACAACCTGATTTTTAGGAATTGAGTAACAAAACTCAGTTAGCAACAAGAATCATCAAATTTCTTAATTCTAAATCTCGTGAAGAATTAATAAATAATGGGGTGAAAGACTGTGCATCAATGGATCTGGAAACATAGAAGATTATTACTAAAAGGAATTCGATCCAACAAGCACAAAACAACTGCATTGTAGTAAAACAAAATGTTGAACTATTTACAAATAAGTTCAATAATTTAATTGAAATGGGATTACCAATTTGCTTGACTAAGAAAACAAATCTTCTTCCATTTGAAAATTACAAAAAACGTTTATTCAAGGCCATAGAGAAAACAGATAAATTCAAAGAGATATCTGGAATGATAAGAGGTCATACTATAGTAGATAGTTTGATTGATGATTTTTATTTACTTTAGAAAGTTAAAAAAATGTTTTCAACTGCTCCAACATATGACAAGTACACAAAACTCGATATTTCTTACACAAAGATGTCATCATACAAGTATCCATCGAATGAAGACTGGAATATTCTAATTCAATTATTGCAAGGATGAATAAACAAAACAACCATAGGAAAGTCAGGGGATACAAAGATCAACCTTTGAAGACAATTTATATTTTTGTAAATTCAAAGATTATTTTTGTATCTTGTAGAAATAAAAAATAGCTCCAAATAACCAATTTTGGTGATAGTTATCTTTTGTATAAAAGAAAAGACACAATGTAAGAGAAGGAGATTTTTCCCATGGAAGAAAGACATAAAATTTTAATGAGAAAATATTTTATTCTCAGATCTTGAGAGATTCATGATTTCAATTATTTTAGTCCGTGCATTTCCAATTTTCGCGTTTTCTAGTATTTCATAATCTCTTCTTTAAAGCATGTATAGGATGTTATAAGTGTAACAGATTTAGTATGAACACCACTGTTACACAGATTAAGAAGGACATCATTATAGATTACAAATTTCATTGATGACAAATTTGGTATGACCACCACTACTACAGATTAAGAAGGAAATCCTTATAGATTACAAATTTCATTGATGATACTATGAGTATTATTGTGACCTGTATCTTATTCATTAATCCCTTTGAATATTAATAAAATGTTTATTTCTATTCATTTATTATTTATTAACTCAAATACATTTTGTTAATGAATTCTTTTATTGGGGTAAAAACAAGAATAATTCAATGAAAAATACATTGCTTTACTTACAATTTTGTTATTACACATTTTTCTTTCATTTCTTTGAAATTATAAAATTGTCTAAAACTCTGAAATCATGCCTTTCAAGCTCTGATTATTATATTTGTTAAACATCAAAGGTAATTATTTTATGCTAAATAGTTCAACATTAAAACTCTGTTTTAGGATAGATTAAAAGGAAAATTTATAATTTGATTTGGTTAAGTTTGATATGGATGCCTTGGCATAGTTTCCTAGCCAGAAGCATTTCAAGGATTACAATATCTTTTTGGTGCGATTGTCGGGGAACATATTTGATAAGTTTTATTTTCCTTGGGATATAGAAACATAAACCTATTTCTTGCTATTTAACAAGAGAAGGTCGGCTAATATTTTCAACCGACACACTAGTAGAAAAACAACAGTAAATGACTACAAACAATACTACAAATTGCATATAAATGGCTAAGTTTGGTCACATGACCATCAGTAGTTTATTACCATTAATTTATAATGCGACCAAATTTATGACTAAACCAATTTTAGTCATTTATTGGTTGACTAAACATTGTTTGGACTGATCAATTTGGTCGTATATTTAGTCGTTTATTTAGTCATTGATTGTTGTTAACTGGTCATTTATTTCGTCATGGTAGTCATTTATTTAGTCATTGTAATAATTAATTGTCGTGAATTGGTAGTATATTTAGTCATTTTTATTCACTGATTTCCGTCCATTGGTAGTATATTTAATCATTTGTATTAACTGATTTCCATCCATTAGTAGTATATTTAGTCATTTTAATCATTATTTTGCCGCCAAATAGTCATATATTAAGTCATATTTAATGGTAGTATATTTAGTCAATTTAATTATTATTTGACGTCAATTAGTAGTATATTTAGACATTTTTGTTGACTTATTTCTGTCAATTGGTGCTATGGGGAAATTCCCCCTAAATTAGGTCTAAGGAATAGGTACAACGATAACTCCCTTAAAAGACTGATCTACCTTTAATCTACCCCAAAACTATCTAGACTAAGTGATAAGAGAAAGAGGGAAGATAAGGTTAATGCGTGCACCTTCAATCCTTACGGTTGATGTAGACCTCTTCCGTTGGTTGCTGCCTCCTAGATCACAGATCTCCTCCCAAAGCTGATCTGCAAGGGGTTAAGAATATAATGAAACAACATATACAATCTCTAATGATTAATTTAAAAGCCTAAATATAGATATAAATGCTCAAATTAACAAGAACATGTAAAAATAGGGTTTTGGGACAAAGATAATCTCTTTTGTTCAAATTCAAGATAAAAAGGTTACAACCTTTGCTTGCGACCACTCTACGAANATCAAATTATAACATAAGTCACCAAGATGTGGGATTATTTCAAATTAATTGGTGAAGAATCAACACTAGCTAATGAAGTAGATAGAGCTATACAACCTGATTTTTAGGAATTGAGTAACAAAACTCAGTTAGCAACAAGAATCATCAAATTTCTTAATTCTAAATCTCGTGAAGAATTAATAAATAATGGGGTGAAAGACTGTGCATCAATGGATCTGGAAACATAGAAGATTATTACTAAAAGGAATTCGATCCAACAAGCACAAAACAACTGCATTGTAGTAAAACAAAATGTTGAACTATTTACAAATAAGTTCAATAATTTAATTGAAATGGGATTACCAATTTGCTTGACTAAGAAAACAAATCTTCTTCCATTTGAAAATTACAAAAAACGTTTATTCAAGGCCATAGAGAAAACAGATAAATTCAAAGAGATATCTGGAATGATAAGAGGTCATACTATAGTAGATAGTTTGATTGATGATTTTTATTTACTTTAGAAAGTTAAAAAAATGTTTTCAACTGCTCCAACATATGACAAGTACACAAAACTCGATATTTCTTACACAAAGATGTCATCATACAAGTATCCATCGAATGAAGACTGGAATATTCGAATTCAATTATTGCAAGGATGAATAAACAAAACAACCATAGGAAAGTCAGGGGATACAAAGATCAACCTTTGAAGACAATTTATATTTTTGTAAATTCAAAGATTATTTTTTGTATTTTGGAGAAATAAAAAATAGCTCCAAATAACCAATTTTGGTGATAGTTATCTTTTTTATAAAAGAAAAGACACAATGTAAGAGAAGGAGATTTTTCCCATGGAAGAAAGACATAAAATTTTAATGAGAAAATATTTTATTCTCAGATCTTGAGAGATTCATGATTTGAATTATTTTAGTCCGTGTATTTCCAATTTTCGCGTTTTCTAGTATTTCATAATCTCTTCTTTAAAGTATGTATAGGATGTTATAAGTGTAACAAATTTAGTATGAACACCACTGCTACAGATTAAGAAGGAAATCATTATAGATTACAAATTTCATTGATGACAAACTTGGTATGACCACCACTACTACAGATTAAGAAGGAAATCCTTATAGATTACAAATTTCATTGATGATACTATGAGTATTATTGTGACATGTATCTTATTCATTAATCCTTTTGAATATTAATAAAATGTTTATTTCTATTCATTTATTATTTATTAACTCAAATACTTTTTGTTAATGAATTCTTCTATTGGGGTAAAAACACGAATAATTTAATTAAAAATACATTGCTTTACTTACAATTTTGTTATTACACATTTTTCTTTCATTTCTTTGAAATTATAAAATTGTCTAAAATTTTGAAATCATGCCTTTCAAGCTCTGATTGTTATATTTGTTAAACATCAAAGGTAATTATTTTATGCTAAATAGTTCAACATTAAAACTCTGTTTTAGGACAGATTAAAAGGAAAATTTATAATTTGATTTGGTTAAGTTTGATATGGATGCCTTGGCATAGTTTCTTAGCGAGAAGCATTTCAAGGATTACAACATCTTTTTGGTGCGATTGTTGGGAACATATTTGATAAGTTTTATTTTCCTTGGGATATAGAAACATAAACCTATTTCTTGCTATTTAACAAGAGAAGGTCGGCTAATATTTTCACCTAACACACTAGTAGAAAAACAATAGTAAATGACTAAAAACAATACTACAAATTACATATAAATGGCTAAGTTTGGTCATGTGACCATTAGTAGTTTATTACCATTAATTTATAATGCGACCAAATTTATGACTAAACCAATTTTAGTCATTTATTGGTTGACTAAACATTGTTTGGACTGATCAATTTGGTCATATATTTAGTCATTGATTGTTGTTAACTGGTCATTTATTTCGTCATGGTAGTCATTTATTTAGTCATTGTAATAATTAATTGTCGTGAATTGGTAGTATATTTAGTCATTTTTATTCACTGATTTCCGTCCATTGGTAGTATATTTAATCATTTGTATTAACTGATTTCCATCCATTAGTAGTATATTTAGTCATTTTAATCATTATTTTGCCGCCAAATAGTCATATATTAAGTCATATTTAATGGTAGTATATTTAGTCAATTTAATTATTATTTGACGTCAATTAGTAGTATATTTAGACATTTTTGTTGACTTATTTCTGTCAATTGGTGCTATGGGGAAATTCCCCCTAAATTAGGTCTAAGGAATAGGTACAACGATAACTCCCTTAAAAGACTGATCTACCTTTAATCTACCCCAAAACTATCTAGACTAAGTGATAAGAGAAAGAGGGAAGATAAGGTTAATGCGTGCACCTTCAATCCTTACGGTTGATGTAGACCTCTTCCGTTGGTTGCTGCCTCCTAGATCACAGATCTCCTCCCAAAGCTGATCTGCAAGGGGTTAAGAATATAATGAAACAACATATACAATCTCTAATGATTAATTTAAAAGCCTAAATATAGATATAAATGCTCAAATTAACAAGAACATGTAAAAATAGGGTTTTGGGACAAAGATAATCTCTTTTGTTCAAATTCAAGATAAAAAGGTTACAACCTTTGCTTGCGACCACTCTACGAATGAAGTCCGGGCTCCTTTGTCGTGGATCCAAGTGCATCAATCCCACATTATATTCTCACAACCAACATACCATCAAGGGAAGGAGGAAGGGTTGCATAGGGAGAATGGCTGGAGGGGAAAACAAAGGCTAAAACTCAGAGCAAGATGCAAATCTTGGGCAATGAAAGGGAAGGGATTTTGGCATAGTTTTCTTATTCTCTTGTTCATGTGTCTAAATGACTCCCCAAGACCTATTCTTATATGAGAAAAATATGGTTATTCAGTTTGGGGACGGGATACAAGGGGTAAAATGATTAGGAAACCCTCCATAGCCCGTAAACTCCGCCGAATTCCGCACAATTTTATATTTTTTACAACTTTTGGAGGTAAACACGAGCTAACTAGCATGCAACAAGTGTATGTACGCAAGCTAACTAGCATTCATCTCACGTGTGTACGCAGGATATTAGTGCAATAGGGCGCGTACACTATCCAAAAAATGTTTTTTTAGAAGAAAGCCTCAACAATATTTTTGGCAAAGTATACAAATGGGTAGACCAATGTCTTGGATGCATATATGTGGCATTTTTGGATTATAACATATGCCCCCTAATGTGTGAGGTCAGAAAAACAACTGATGGCCAGAATACATTACAATATTATATTTACACAGTGGGAAGGCACGTAGTTGAGTGATCTCGAGACAAGTGTTCGTGAGCGTGTCATCTGCAAAATAATTATAATCTCTCCGAGGCAAGCATACCCATGCTCGGGATAAAGTAAGAATGACTTCCAATCAAGTACACTACATATCCATGTCACATATATAATAGTCATGACTACAAGACAAATATGAATGTCTATATAAAGTGTAGTTGTGAACAATACACAACGGATCTACATTTCAAAATCATCTGAAGATAGACAAGTACAATGTGATATGCATCTTCAGAAAGCATCAATGCCTGTAGCTGGAGATGATAACTTCATAGCTAGAGAAACAACTTCAAGATATTCAAAACTCAGGTAGGAGTACAATATGAGTGTAATACTCACTACTTTGAGGTCTTCGACATGCTATCGGGGAAATACTGGAGGATCTCGATCATCAAGAAAAAAACTTCATTGATTTCGAATCCGAACTTTAATGGACTCTCGGGATGGCCGACTCATGAAAGTCAAGAGATCAACTGCAGAATGACCGACTTAGGTTGGATAAAAATTCCCTTGGAAAAAAGAATGAAAAAATGATGAGACTTAGGCAACATATTATTGACATAAGTGTGTGATACAGGAGGAACCACAAACTCTCCATATGTTTGGAAGAGTAACCAAATGGAGGAGGACAAAACTTTATGTAACGAGAACAACTTCCTAAGGTCATACTAGATTCCAATGCTTGGAGAACAAACAAAAGGATGTGCTTTGTCCAAGGGAGACTATCTTGCTGCTGATAAAAGATAATGTATATCCTGTCCCCTCTTTTTGGAATATTTAATTTTTTTTTGTCTTTTTCAAATTTTTAATGAGCTTGAAAAAGAATAAAATAATGCTACGTTACAAAGGAGGAACGAGTGTCACGGGAAAGAAAACTAGTTCCAAGCGCATGGAAGATACCGATGCTCAGTACAAGGATATGTGCAGAATAAGGACAATCGGGAAAATTCCTCCATGGGTCAAGCTACCAGAACGCAAGGGAAAAAAGTGCTACAAGGCTTGCATTTAAGGAATGCTTTTAAGGTTCAGTTAATAGAAACATGAAGCCGACATTAGGCCAAAGATGAAAGGATGAGACATGCAATACGATTAAGGATGAAACAACAAGAATCCTTCCATGTAAAGTTTTACGAGCCCAAAGAAGGTAATATCGATGGTTTTTCATGTTTAGAGACTATGAAAAACACTAAAAGAAGACTCTAGAATGTTTTTTTTTCGTAATTAGTCCAGTCGGTTTGAAAAAGGGTTAAACTTATACCGAAAGGACGTCTCTTCAAAACTATTTTAATGAGTGTGACTAAGACAAGATCAGTCGGCTATATTTTCAATTTTAAGGAGTCTGAAAAGAGCTTAACTATGGACTCACAACCTTTTTATAAATTTAGTTCCCTTATCCTGAAAAAGTATAAAATATAACTTAGGAGAACTCTTCCGGTGAGACATGTCTCTTGAGGCATACCTTTTTCTTGGATAATCTATTGGCTAGAAAAGGGTTAAACTTATGCCACAGAGATATTCCTTCTGGACCAATTAATGAGTGTGAAAGGAACAAATTCACTCGACGATATTTTCATATTTACGGAGTCTGAAAAGAGATTAACTCCAGAATTCAAGGGGGTTCTTTTTTAGTAGATAATCTCCAAGGCCCGAAAAAGAGATAAACCAAAACCAGGGAGAATGACCCTTTTTCGAAAATTTAGTCCCTCAGGCTTGAAAAAGGGTTAAACTTGTGCTTACGAATACTCTCCTAGCGAACCGAAGCTCCTAGGGAATACCTTTATTCGTAAATTAACTGTCCGGACCGAAAAAGGGATAAACTACCGCTAGATAGATGTGCATTCAAATTTTAGTTTGACGAGCGTGAAGGGAAACAATATCGCTCGAAAATATTTTCAATTTTAGAGAGTCTGAAAAGGGCTTAAAGAAGACTCCAGGGGGGCTTCTTTTCTTAAGTAATCCAAACAAGACCGAAAAGAATAAATAAGTTCTTGTTAGATGTTTCTTTCAAAGTTTAAGTGATATTAAAAGAAAACAAACCATGCTCTTGGGGAGTCCCTCAAGTATGAGCCAGAAAAAATGAAGAAGAATGGGGCCTCAACACACAGTCATGGTGGGACTTAAAGGACTCACAAGCCTATGGAAAAAATTCACAACATGGATGCCAAAATGTAAAAAAGGATCTACCTAGGGAGTCCATGTAGAGGAAGGCTTTACCACCTAATTACTAAACTTCTAAAGCAACATAGAAGGTTTCGTGTCACACTTTGGTGGGATCAATCCTATGGAAAAACATAAAATTAATTAAGAAAATAAGCCCCCTGGAGTCTTCTTTAAGCCCTTTTTAGACTCTCTAAAATTGAAAATATTGTCGAGTGATATTGTTTCCCTTCACGCTCGTCAAACTAAAATTTGAAGGCACATCTATCCAACGGTAGTTTATCCCTTTTTCGATTCAGACGATTAATTTACGAATAAAGGTATGCCCTAGGAGATTCGGTTCCCTAGGAGAGTATTCTTAAGCGTAAGTTTAACCCTTTTTCAGGCCCGAGGGACTAAATTTTTGAAAAAGGGTCATTCTCCTTGGTTTTGGTTTGCCTTTTTTTCGGGCCTTGGAGATTATATATGAAAAAGGAACCCCCTCAGAGTCTGTAGTTAATCTATTTTCAGACTCCCTAAATATGAAAATATCATCGAGTGAATTTGTTCCTTTCACACTCATTAATTGGTCCAGAAGGAATATCTATTTGGCATAAGTTTAACCCTTTTTTCGGCCAATAGGTTATCCAAGAAAAAGGTACGCCTTCGGTTCGCTAGGAGAGTATTCTTAAGAAAAAGTTTAACCCTTTTTCAGGCCCGAGGGACTAAATTTTCGAAAAAGGGTCATTCTCCCTGGTTTTGGTTTATCTCTTTTTCGTTCCTTGGATATTATCTACGAAAAAGGAACCCCCTCGGAGTCCATAGTTATGTTCTTTTCATAATTCCTAATTATGAAAAGATCATCGAGTAAATTTGTTCCTTTCACACTCATTAATTGGTCCAGAAGGAATATCTATTTGGCATAAGTTTAACCCTTTTTCTGGCCAATAGATTATCCAAGAAAGAGGTACGCCTTGGGAGACATGTCTCACTGGAGGAGTTCTCCTAAGTTATATTTTATACTTTTTTGAGCTAAGGGGACTGAATTTATAAAAAGGTCGTGAGTCCATAGTTAAGCTCTTTTCAGACTATTGTTGATTAAGGTTGGTTGTCATTGATGTCAACCTTTGAAGAAAGTCCGGCAACGAATTTTGGTAGCACAAAGGTTTGGGTAATGGACCCAAGGTTGTTTCATGTATATGGTATGATTTTTAATATATTTTAATATAATACTATTCTATATGGATATTACATGTCATTCAATTTCTGGTGGTATGTGGAATGTCACATAAATCCTCACGGTTAGAGAGTTATGGCCATGAGAAGTTGGAGAACCTAGGTTTGGGTAATGGACCAAAGTTTGTTTGATGGATAATGGTATGAGTTTTGATATATTTGTAGGTAAGACTATTCTATATGGATAGTACATTTCATTCCATTTCTGGTGGTGTGTGGAACATCACATAACTCCTCACGGTTTGAGAGTTATGGCCTTACAAAGTTGGAGGACCCTCATATGTCATCTAGAAGCCCCAAAAGGTCAAAGTAGTCAAAGTGGTTTAAGA
>JZKD02S1154512.1:86085-105399 GCA_000966675.3 Picea glauca
CTTGTATAAAAATGGAATACCATAGTTCAATGGACAAAAGTATGCATTTTGGAGCATAAGGATGAAAACATATATACATGCACATGGATTTGAAATTTGACAATCAATTGTAGATAGATACACAACACCAACTGTTCTGCCAACAAATGAAAAAACAATGAAACTCAGTCAGAATAATTCCAAAGCCAAAAATGCACTTCTGAATGGTCTTAGTGAAACATTATTCACCAAAGTTTCAGATTGTAAATCCACTAAATAGATTTGGGACAAACTTCAAAATATTTATGAAGGAGATTCAAAAGTCAAAGCAACAAAGCTTCAAACTTATAGAGGTCAGTTCGAACAACTTAAGATGAAGGAAGATGAGAATATTGCAGCTTACTTTTTACGAGTTGATGAAACAATAAATGCAATCATAGGATTGGGAGAAGAAATCAAAGAATATGTAATTGTTCAAAAAGTACTAAGATCTCTTCCTATGAGATTTTACCCTAAGATATCAACACTAGAAGAAAGATCAGATCTAAACTCAATAAGCATGGACGAATTACATGGAGTCTTCACAGCATATGAAATGAGAAATGAATAGGAAAGTCTAGATATAAAAGAAGTAGCCTTCAAAGAATCTGAAAAGTCAAAGCAAAAGGGAAGGAAAAAATAAGAACATAGCAACAACAGTGACATCTCAGAAGATGATGAAGAAGTGGCCAACTTTGTCAAAAGACTGAACAAGGGAACCCACAATAGGTATAGAGGTAAGCTTCCTTTAATTTGTTTTAATTGTGATGGTATTGGTCATTTTTCTAAAAAATGTCCTTATAAGAAAAAGAGAAATGATGAAGGTTACTCAAAAGGCAAACAAACATATAAAGGAAAAATAACCACAAAGAAAGTTTTCAAGAAAAGATTATGCACCAAAGAAGACATCTCATCATCAGATGAAGATGAAATTAGTGACACTGAGACAGAAAGAGTTCTATTCATGGCAGTAGAAGACTCTGATAAAGAAGACTTCGAAGAAGAATATGAAGAAGTCGAAGAAGAATATGAAGAAGTCGAAGAATAAATTTCAGAGATAGAAGTTGAATACCAAGAGGAATTAATGTGTGCCATAGAAGTTATCAGAAGAGAAAAGAAGAAAAACAAGAAACTACAAGCATAATTGGACAAGAAAGAAGACACTCAAGAACTAGAACAAATGATCACAAATTTGAACGTTCAAATAGAAGAAGATAAAAGAATTGAAGAAGCACTGAAAGAAAAACTAGAAGAAAAAGACAAGATCATTGGAAATTTGGAAGAAGAGATTGCCACATTAAGAAAGGATCTTCAAAAGAAAAATATGCAGAACAACTCAAAAGTTTTGGATGAAATTATCAACAGTCAAAAATATTATCATGACAAGTCTAGACTTGGATACAATCAGACAGAAAAAGGATCAAGCTCCAAAACAACAGAGCAAGAAACATATCCAAAAAGCTTTGCAAAAATAATCAAGGGGGATAGGAGGATATACAAGGAAGATTATATGGACACTCCTCCACTGAGAAGATTCAGATTTCAGAATCGCCAACCGACAGATACGACTCAGGAAAAAGAAGAATTCATAAGAGTACCTCCTTTTAAAAGATCTTCAACTCCCAGGTATCAAACTATCCTTTTTGGTTTATGTTATGCATCTAATAATTTTGGACATAAAGATGTGAATTGAAGAGCTAACAACAGGAACAAAAACAACTTTGAAAGTCATACACAAAGGGGTTGTCCAAGAAGGCCCAATGAAACATAGAGAAGAAGTTACAACAAGGTTGAATCTTTGAGCACTGAAGTAGAATGTTACAAATGTAACAATTTTGGACACATGGCCAAAGATTGTAGAATGATAGTCCCTCCTAGAGAACTGCAACAGAATAACAACAATCACAGACATAAACCTCAGAAAAGGACATGGATAAGAAAGAAGGATCAATATAGAAATGAAGAATGCACACTCGCTCTACAAACTAATTAGAAGAAACATGGTTGGTACGTTGAAAATGGGTGTTCAAAACACATGACAGGTGATATAGACAAGTTTCTTACATTACTAAAGGAAAGATATGGATTAGTCTCCTTCGGAAATGATGATTCAACCAAAATCATTGGAAAAACATAGTCATAATTGGGAACAAGAATACAAAGGCAGAAAATGTTCTACTAATAGAAGATATGAAACATCATATTCTAAGTGTGAGACAAATGTGTGACCAATTTCATAAAGTTACTTTCGATTCACAAAAGTGCGAGATAATAAAAGAAAGTTCAGGAAAATTGATTGCTACAGCTGTGAGAAATTCAAGCAACATATATGTGTTAAGTGAAATTGGAAATGAAAAGTGTTGTTGAGGAAAGGAAGATGAAAGTTGGCTATGGCATAGAAGAATGGGTCACATACATTTTGATAACCTTTTCAAAGTCAGCAAAAGAGAAACAGTCATAGAAATGCCCCAAATCACAAAACCAACCAACACTTTATGCAAGCATTGTCAACAAGGAAAGAAAACAAAGACCAGGTTCAAATCAAAGGAATATTCAATGACAAGACCAATGGAAGTTATGCATACTGATCTAGTTGGACCGACTAAAACAAAGGGATTAAAAGGTGAGAAACACTTTATGTTATTAGTTGATGATTATACAAGAATGACCGTAGTTTCCTTTCTCAAGAATAAGTCAGAAGCTTTTGAAAACTTCAAGATCTACAAGGAAATGGTTGAAAATGAAATGGATTCAAAAATAAAATGCTCGAGATCTGATAATGGAGGAGAGTTCATTTTAAATTAATTTATGGACTACTGCAACAATCATGGAATAAAAAGGAAATTCTTCGTTGCTAAGACACCTCAACATAATGGAGTTGTTGAAAGAAAGAACATGAAAGTACATGAAATGGATCGAACAATGCTAATGGATTCTAAATTGACAGATATTTTTTGGACATAGGCAGTGCATACAATAGTTCACATTCAAAACAGAGTAATTCTCAGAAAAAACACTGACAAAACTCCTTACGAGCTATGGAAAGGAAGACCAACAAATGTAAAACACTTCATAGTTTTTGGAAGCAAATGCTACATCAAAAGAGAAGATGACAGAATGAGAAAGTTTGACTCTTGTGTGGACAAAGGAGTACTTGTTGGTTACTCAAGTACAAGAAAAGAATACAAGTGTTACAACCTGATATTGAACAAAGTGGTGGAAAGCATTAACGTAACAATTGATGAAACAGGTAGACAAGAATTAAAGGAAGAAGAAAATGAATCAATGGAACAACTTTACGAAGAAGAAACAAAAGATGAAAAAGAAGGGCATGACTAAGAGGATCCGATAGAAACAAAAGAGCAAGTTCAACAAGTAACTCCAAAAACACCTAGAAAACGAGTATAGAAGAATCATCCTTTAGATCAGATTATCGGAAACAAAGATGTAGGAGTTGAGACTAGAAGAATAATCCATTTACGAGAACAAACACACCTAGCACTCACATCTACGATTGAACCAACCTATTTTGAAGAGGCTAGCAAGGATTAATTTTGGAACAAGGCCATGGATGAAGAATTGGATCAAATAGAGAAAAATGACACTTGAGAATTGGTTCCAATACCAAAGGATAATAATGTGATCGACACAAAGTGGGTATACAAGAATAAATTGAATGAATATGGATAGGTTACAAGGAACAAAGCTAGATTGGTATGTAAAGGATATGCACAGGTTGAAGGAATCAACTTTGAAGAGACATTTCCCCCAGTTTCCAGAATGGAAGCAATCTGATTGCTTTTAGCTTATGCATGCTCTAAAAATATTAAAGTGTATTAGATGGACATAAATCATATTTTCTGAATGGGGAACTTGAAGAAGAAGTCTACATTGAACAACCATAAGGATTTCAGTTGTCAGAGAACACATATTATGTGTGTAAATTAAAGAAGGCCTTGTATGGTCTAAAACAGGATCCTAGAGCATGGTACTCTAGACTGGATAAATATCTACAACAGGCAGGGTTCATAAAAGGAAGTGCAGACAACAATCTCTACATCAAGGTAATTCAAGATAGTATTTTATTAATTGAAGTTTATGTTGATGATATTATTTTTGGTAGTGATGATGATAGGTTAAGCTAGAAATTTGCAAAGGATATGCAGAATGAATTTGAAATGTCATTACTTGGAGAACTATCCTTCTTTCTAGGACTTCAAATACGTCAAAGAAGCCAAGGAATTTTTATTTTACAAACCAAGTATATCAGAGAAATGCTAAAGAGGTTTGGAATGGAAGATTGAAAACCAATTGCAAGTTAAGCAAAGATGATGATTCAAAGTTTACAGATCAGAGACAATACAGGTCAATGATTAGTAGCCTACTATATGTGACAACATCCAGACCAGATGTAATGCAAGAAATTGAACACGTGGCATGATTTCAAGAAACACCAAATGAATCACATGTATTAGCAGTGAAAAGGTTTTTCAGATATCTCAAAGGAACATAAGAGTTTGGATTATGGTATCCAAAAGTAAAGGATCTATCACTTATTGCCTACACAAATGAAGATTGGGCAGGTTGTATTGATGATCGATGAAGCACCAGTGGAGCAATGTTCTACTTGGGTGAGTGTTTAGTATCATGGATAAACAAGAAACAATCATCAATATCTCTATCTACAGCCAAAGCAGAGTATATTGCAGTAGCAACATGTTGTACGCAGGTTCTATGGATGAAACAAACTCTGACAGATATACAGGTTGAGTATGATGAGCCCATTACAATCTATTATGATAATACAAGTGCCATCAGTATCTCAAAGAACCAGGTGATGCAGTCCAAGACAAAGCACATTCCAATCAAGTATCACTTTCTATGGAAACAGGTTGTAGACAAGAATATCAGAGTTGAGTATGTGGGCACACAAGAACAAATTCCAGACATATTTACAACACTGTTTCCATGGCAAGCCTTTGAGTATCTTTGCCAGAGACTCGGAGTTATTTCTACTCCAAAATGAATGCTTTTGAATGCTTATCTTATATGTCATAGATGTACATGAGGAAGCACCATAAAGAGGACAATTGAGGTTGGGAGATCAGACAATTTAGTTAGGGGGAGAAACCTTGGATGGAAAGTTACCTTTTCCATTGATGACAAATGGGGAGATATTTATTAGATGCATAGGATAGAGGCATGACTCCAGGGGGGAGAAATGGTCACATAGATGCAGAGGATAGAGGCATGGTTCCGGGGGGAGCATGAGTGACATGATTTCAGTATTGCATGACATGATTTCAGTATTGCATCAACGTGTTTCCATCAATGCCAAAGGGGGATATTGTTGATTAAGGTTGGTTTTCATTGATGTCAACCCTTGAAGAAAGTCCGATAGCGAATTCTGGTAGCACAAAGGTTTGGGTAATGGACCCAAGGATGTTTCATGTATAATGGTATGAGTTTTAATATATTTGAAGATAATACTATTCTATATGGATAGTACATGTCATTCCATTTCCGCTGGTATGTGGAACGTCACATAACTCCTCACGGTTAGAGAGTTATGACCATGAGAAGTTGGAGAACCCAGGTTTGGGTAATGGAGCCAAGTTTGTTTGATGGATAATGGTATGAGTTTTGATATATTTGCAAGTAAGAATATTCTATATGGATATTACATTTCATTCCATTTATGGTGGTATGTGGAACGTCACTTAACTCCTCATAGTTTGAGAGTTATGGCCTTACAAAGTTGGAAGACCCTCATATGCCATCTAGAAGCCCCAAAAGGTCAAAGTAGCCAAAGTGGTTTAAGAGATTTTAGAAGGTAAATAATGAAGTGAAGTGATGAGTGTACTATAATTCAAAGTGAATTAAAAATAAATTATTTAAATAATAAATTTAATGGAGAAATTAGAAGTGGGTTAACCCTAAAATAAGGAAAGTGGGCAAAGTGACCTAGAAGATGCTTTTAAGGAAGCTACTTAGAGAGTATAAATAAGAGGCAAGGCTCTCTCATTTTATATCACACTTGAGCATATTGAATATATATAGGTGACTGGGGTAACCAAAGGATATCTATGCCAAATTTCAGAGGGAATGTGAAGAAAATAAGGCCGAAATTCAAGGGAGGATAAATTCTTTTGATGATGCTTTCTATGGTATGTTATTTACAACTCATCTCACCATTTTTGCAATAAATATTTTTCTAGAATGATTCAGACCATTAAATTGATATTCCATTGAGGAAACATATCCAAGTACCCATGGTAAAAGTTTTAGCTTGTGGTTCATTGTATTTTTTGAGTTACACTCCGTGGAAAATAGGGTTTGTGGCTAGTCCTGAAACTAGTCTAAAACAAACGTTTCAGGTAAAAACGTCATAACTTCTTCATAACAGATCCAAATTTAGTAAGACCAAATGTTTTGGTTAGAGTACATTCTTTAGTATTCTGTGTAACATTTTAATATCTATTCAACAAATATTATGTGCGGGGCACGCTCTACAAGGTCGCTCTCTAGAATAAGCCAAAATTCGACAAGGTATGCCATTTTGCTATAATTCCTTTTCTGAGAGGTTCCAAGTAGTGACACTTGGAGGAATTGCATAAAAAAACTGAAGAACATTGTGTATTATTTTCATATCTTTATTCATTATAGGTACATAATTATGATTATTTCAAGTTAGGGTTGCTGACTAATCCCAAACTAGTCATGTGAGACTAAAGAAAAGTGTGATGAAAATTCTAGTCTCTTGTTGTGAAAGTTAAGGAAGGTTTGCAGGTATGTGATCATATACACTAGGTCTATTATAGAGTTACAAATCATATCTGGATAATGAAATTGATGAGGGATTTTGGTTAAGGTACGTGCTGGGTACATGGTTGAGACAAGTAGTTGATGAGCTGGCACATACATGAGGTGTAGAGTTGATGATGTTGGTACATATTGATGAGTAGTTGACACATGATTGGTACATACTTAGTACATGGTTGGATGCACTTGTTTATGGTACATGTTGATTACAGGTTGTTTGGTACAGGTTTGTGCATGGTTGATGCACTTGTTTATTGTACAGGTTGATTACAAGTTGAGGTAAATGTTGATGCATGGTTCAAGTTTATTGGTACAGGTTTACAACAGTATATCTCACAGTGATAGTGTGACAATGGTTCCATCATTCTACTTCTACTCCAGGGCGATTGAACGGGGCAAGGACAGGTGGTTGTAGCCGAAGAACATTGGGGGTTGTAGCCTCCTTCTGGTTGTAGCCAGAGAATAGGGGAGTTGGAGCTTCCCTCAGGTTGTAGCCTGAGAAAAAAGGGGGTTGGAGATTCCTTCTAGTTGCAGCTAGAAAACAAAGGAAGTTGGTGCTTCCAATGAATGTAATTCTTCAAGACATATAAGAAAAAAACATTCTGTGGATTTCTCCCGCTTTGGGTTTCCACGTAAAACACTAGTGTACTGTGTATGTGTATGATTGTTCATTTGTTCATTTCTTATTTACTCTGCAGTTATTGGATGATAATGCTACATTGATATAACACTTGGATTATATGGTTAAAAAAGAGTAAATTTCTCTATTACTGATTCACCCCCCCTCTTAGTAATCCAACAATATTTTCATATTTAGGGAGTCTGAAAAGAGCTTAACTATGGACTCCAAGGGGGTTCCTTTTTCGTATATAATCTCCTAGGCCCGAAAAAGAGATAAACCAAAACCAGGGAGAATGACCCTTTTTCAAAAATTTAGTCCCTCAGTCCTGAAAAAGGGTTAAACTTACACTTACGAATACTCTCCTAGCGAACCGAAGCTCCTAGGGCATACCTTTATTCGTAAATTAATCGTCCGGACCAAAAAAGGGATAAACTACCACTGGACAGATGTGCCTTCAAATTTTAGTTTGGCGAGCGTGAAGGGAAACAATATCCCTTGACAATATTTTGAATTTTAGAGAGTTTGAAAAGGGCTTAAAGAAGACTCCAAGGGGGCTTCTTTTCTTAAGTAATCCAAATGAGACCGAAAAGAATAAATAAGATCTCGTTAGATGTTGCTTTCAAAGTTTAAGCGAGATTGAAAGACAAAAAACCATGCTCTTTGGAAGTCCCTGAGGTATGAGCCAGAAAAAATGAAGAAGAATGGGGCCTCAACACAACCATGGTGGGACTAAAAGGACTGACAAGCCTATGGAAAAAACTCACAACATGGATGCCAAAATGTAGCAAAGGATCTACCTAGGGAGTCCATGTAGAGGAAGGGTCTACCACCTAATTACTAAACTTTTAAATCAACATAGAAGGTTTCGTGTCGCAATTTGGTGGGATCAATCCTATGGAAAAGAAGAAAAAAGTCAACAATATGCAAGATGGAAGGTGATGAGAACCTAACCTATATGAAAATGTCGAAAAACAACTTTACCACGGGATGATGTGAGTGTAGCCCATCTCATAAAAACACCAAACCAAAAGAAAAAGTTCACAAGAACGGCCCAAATATCTCTAAAAAAGAAACTCAAGTACCCACAAAGCCAAGAATAGGAAAAAAAAAAGAGAACCAAACTGGGGCAAAAAAGAGAAAAAAAAGTCTATAAATAGGGGTAGACAGGTCATTTTAACCATTGCAAATTGGAAAATAACCAAAAAGCTAAAAAACCCTCTTCTTTAAAATGCGAATTCGAGGAGCTACGATGGACGAAAAATCTTCAAACCTGAACCAAGTAAGTACAAATGACCTCTCTCATCCTTTCCATTAATCATTTATGGTCTATTTAAATTTTTAGAGGATGCACACCCTAGTTAAAGGGTCGGGTCTACGTGTACACAGGTTGTCCACGCTCAACACACATATATACATGGGTAAGGTAACACTTAGCCCGCGTACATACACGACTGTCTTAAAGACAACCTACATACATCTCTTTAAGCTTTCAAAAAAAAAATGAAACAAGAGACTAACCTCACAAAATTTTATGCAACATGATGTATATTCACTGTCGAGAGAGAAAACATGAGGAGTTAGATGTCTTGGTAGAGGAGGATCTAGGGGCCATTTCCATGCTCAAGAAATGTGGTATGTGGAATTTATTTCAGTGTCCATTAATGAGGGAACAACCTAGGTTACTGAACCACTTGATAGAGTACTGGTACCCAGATGCATAGGCCTTCATGCTAGAGAGCCAATCATTGACTCTGACGACTGAGGATATATAATTTTTGACTGGCCTCTTGAGGAGGGGGAACTGGTTAACTTGATGACCTTTCCTCCAGGATCACACAACATAGAAGACTGCATTGGCATGTACTGTGAGGTTGGAACTGATAAAGTAGGATATCAAGTGCCAATTCAAAAGATAACAAGTCTCAACCTCCATATAGCACTTTACATGATTGGGTGGATCACATGATCCTCAACACTTCATCAGGCTTCACTTGCACAAATGCATTGTGCAACTCAGTGTCTAGAGGCCACCATCTTTGAATGGAGCACTACAATGCTCACATGTATGAGAAAACAATTGATTGATTGTCGGAGAAGAAAAAACAACAAATTTGGGTTCGGGACCGTGCTATGCACATTATTTTTCAAGAGAGTGCCAAGACTTATCCCACAAGAGACAGTACGAGCCCATATTGCCTCTTTTCTAGCATTATGCAGGTGGGCAACTTTGTTGCCTCGACAGGGTGCAAGGAGAGTACAAAAGGCCTTCGATGACAAATACTTTAACTGGCGGGCCCATCAAATTCCTGTGATCGAGGACTACCCCTACGAAAGTATCATTTTTCGGAGGGATTCTGATATGCCTATTCCCCTTGGCGAGGAGCACGAAGAGATAGGTACACACATTTTTTTAGAGTTATTTTATTTTAAAATTTTTAAATATTATCCTTTTTTGTGGTAATGTCAAAGTACTAACTCAATGATCTGTTATATATAGACATGGGATCGATATGACGAACTAAATTTGCCAGGACCATGCATCGTACTCGAGCGGATGTCAGACCAACAACAATGGGAGGACCAACATTCGCAGGAGGAACACCAGCCGGAGATGCTGAGAGAGTATTGCGACGAGTAGAGAGGAATGTGACAACTCTCACTCGTGCAATGCCGATGGTAGAGATAAAGGATCTTCCCCCAACCATGCAACCACATGTTGTAGGGGTACCCAGGACTTGGGTTCAGCTGTTCTAGCATCTTGCAAATGACATATTTCATTATACTATTGAGAACATCGTATTTCATTATACTAGGGCCAACAAGCCTAGGCCATAGCTAGCACTGGACCACATATGTGCCGATGACACCTTTTTTGTACTCTCTTATGTAGATAGGGATTGATCCTAGAGATGTATACCGACTCTATTTGAGGATTTATGGACCACTTTTACTTAATGGTGAAACCTTTCTCTCTGCTTAAAACATCATTTGATTGATGGTAGAACCTACCTTCCATGGGCACTTTAGTATAGAATCCTTTTTCATTCTGGTGCTCATGCTGCAAGTTTGTTTCTAGGCCCGGGGGTCCTGTTTAGTCCCGCCATGAGTTTTCATTTGAACTTCATACTTCTTAATCTTTCTCGTTCTGGCCTTTTCTCGCAGGACCCCTATCTTATATGTTGCTCACCAACAACATCACAAAGTCCATAGTTAAGCTATTTTTAGACTCCTTAAAATTGAGAATATTTCTGAGTGACATTGTTCCTTGTACACTAGTTAAATGGATTTGAAGGAACATTTGTCCAGTGCAAGTTTACCCCTTTTTCTAACTGGAAAAGACTACTTACGAAAAATGAATACTTTATTCTATGTTATATAAGAGTTCTCCTAAGTTGTGTTTTATAGTTTTTTGGGCTCAGGGGACTAAATTTACGAAAAAGGACGAGGGAGTCCATAGTTAAGCTATTTTCAGACTCCTTAAAATTGAAAATATAGCTGAGTGTTCTTGTCTCTGTCACACTCATTAATTTTTTTTTGAAGAGGTTTCCTTTTTGGATAATTTTAACCCTTTTCTAGACCGATTGGAATATATATGAAAAAATAATACTCATTCCCTACTGTGACCAGAAGAGTTCTCCTTGGTATGATTTTATTCATTTTAGGGCCCTGGAGACTAAAATTACGAAAAATACCTTTATGGGAGGTTTACTTCCCAAATTTGAGACACATTTGCGTCTGTATATTGACTGCTCACACTTTTAGGCCTAATTCCAGATTCATCATGTTGTTGTTGAACCGATTTCCTATGCATTCCTATTAGTTCCCAGCCTTGCAATTTATGCCTTTTTGACTCGACACCTTATCTAATCCATATGGATATCGGTGGCCACCCACCTTTTCCAACTGGCTCAAAACAATTTTCTGACAATTTTGGCAATTTACTATTTTTAGCAGTTTTAACTTTCAGGGCCATTTTGACGGCCTAAATGAAGGTTTTTCGGGATCGAGCTCCTCAATGATAGTCAAAGACATGATTGATCCCCCAACATGAATCTCCTTGAAGATACCTTTCCAACGGGCTATCACACACCTAAAACGGAGATCGTATGCAAAAGTTACGACCCCGGGAAGTTGATGTACTAACTTACCCAAACAGGGCCCACATGAATTTTGGCGCTTCATCTCCTAGGGTTAGATTTTTGGATGTCTATGGTTTTTGGCATTATTTATTATTGTAAAAATTCCTTCAGATCCTCATTGTAACCTTCTTCTTGTGAATGCGCACTTCCTTCACATCTCTTCTTAGAGATAAGCCGCCACCATTCCAACAAGCTTGTTTCTACTGCATTTTACAGTTTTAGCTTATTTCGTTATTGAATAGAAAACCAGTTTTATTGTATCTCTGTTATTTTGTGTTAAGAACCTGTTAATAATATGTATTCATTTCATTCTTCTCATAAAATCCAGATCAGTGGTATCAGAGCGGTCTTCTCCTTGTCGTATTAATGCATGTCCCCAACGAGGTTGAAGTACAAAGAGTTGGGTCTCGAGCTTGTTTCTGTTGAGGACATAAGCTCTTGCACGCCCAAGTGACCTCCCATGGTAGGAGAAAATAAATATGATGGGATAGGATATCCTTTCAAATTGTTGATTGAGGAATCCCTCATGCAACAGAGAAATGGGATGATGGATAGTTTTGCGCAAATCCTTCAGCGACTACAAACAGGCGATGCATCTTCTTCGAACAGAGGTGCCACCCCCTTCAAGGTACAAATAAAATTCTATATTCCTATATTTGAAGGTCAGATAGACGCAGATGCTGTAGACAAGTGGTTGAATATACTAGAAGGGTATTTTTCTGTCCATAACTTTTCAAATAGAGAAAAGATTACTTTTGCGCTCCTCAAAGCCATTCCCCATGTCAAATATTGGTGGAAAACTTTCTGTGAGAAAAAGGAAATAGAGGAAACCTCATTATTTTTAGTCATGACCACCTGGGAATCCTTCAGGGATTCTATTAAGGAACAATACTACCCTGTCAGAAGTTATGATGACCTGTATACCAAATCGACCACACTGCGGCAAGAAAGAGACCAAGCAGTGCCAGATTTCACAAATATCTTCCATACCTTGCGGACCAAGTTGGTACGAAAGATTCATAGCGACATCTGGTGCTCAAGTATCATGGTGATCTGCATAGATACATCTAGACTGAAATGGAATTTTTGGACATCTCATCCTTGGGTGCGACCTACCGATATGTCGTCAAAATAGAGCAGAAGTTCAAACAAAAAACGCGACAATCTGGGCCTGGAATCCCCGCACAACAAAAGCCAGGAAAGGGCGGCCCCAACCCACTGAACAAAGGAGAGAGAAAATATGGATAGTATCAAGACATCTAGTCCAAGCCGCAATCAAAGAAGGACACCAGAAAAACAAAGAAAGATACCGGGAAGTGGTGCGATTTCCATAAGAGCCCTTGGCATAACACTGCTGACTGCCACTCAAAGCAGTCGCTGGTGGCCGAAGTGAAAGCCTATGAATCAGATGTGGATTCTAAATCTGAGCCAGAACCATAAAGGGGAAGACAGATCATTGACACAGAACCCCGTGCCACCGTTTCTAGCACCAAGCTCCATCCTAGTGAACTTGACGAGCCAGAAGAAGGAGAGCGCCTCTTCCATTCAAAGATGTGGGTAAAAGGCACCCCGCTGCACTTCATCATTGATAGCGGTAGCCATAAGAAACTCATCTTAGGAGAGGTTGTCAAGAGGCTAGCCTTGCCAACAACGCCACACCCACAACCATACACCATTGGATGGCTCCACCAAGGAAGCGATCTCCGCGTCAGCCAACAGTGCCGATTGTCATATGAAATCAAGCCCTTCAAAGACGAGGTATTGTGTGATGTTGATCCTATCAAAGTTTGTGATGTTCTTTTGGGCCAACCTTATTTATGGAAACATCATGTTGTATATGAGTCTAGGCCTCGTAGTGTTATTATTACTTTGAATAAGAAATTGTACAGGATACCCGAGGCAGTCCCACCTAGTGCTATTTCCTTGATCTCTGCTAAGAAATGCAGGAAGGTCATCTCTCAGATGGGGAAGTTTTTCTTCTTCATTATTCTCTCTCAGAATAAGAAAAAGATCACAGCCACATCCAGGGTCTCTGCGGCCTACCTCTCCACACAACAGAAGCAAGTAGATAAGGTCGTGGAAGAATACTCGGATATATTCTCCTCACCTACAGGGGTACCTCTACACTTCCAAGTCAAGCAACCCATTGATCTGACCCCCGGCGCACCGCTGCCCAATGGGCCAGTCTATCATCGCTCTTTGTTAGAGAATGAGGAGATCAAGAGACAAATCCAAGAACTACTCCAAAAGGGGCACATCCGCCCCAACTCATCACCTTGTGGGAGCCCAATCGTGATGGTACAAAAGAAATATGGAACTTGGTGACTTTGTATTGATTATCGAGCTTTGAATAAAATCACAGTCAGAAATCGGTACCCGATTTCTCGAATCGATGACCTCCTTGATCAACCCACGGGGGCCAAATACTTCAGTAAGATTGATATGAAGTCTAGCTACCACCAGGTCCTGATAGAATAGACAGATGTATGGAAGACCGCCTTCAAGTCAAAGGAAGGCCTTTTTGAATGGTTGGTCATGCCCTTTGGTTTGAAAAATTCTCCAGCCACTTTCATGAGGATGATGGATGATATCCTATGACCATTC
The DNA here is from genome assembly GCA_000966675.3 of Picea glauca. Lineage (NCBI taxonomy): Eukaryota > Viridiplantae > Streptophyta > Pinopsida > Pinales > Pinaceae > Picea > Picea glauca. Next base: position 100,291 of record JZKD02S1154512.1, read on the forward strand.
ACCAATACTTTTGTAGTGGTGTATATGGATGACATTCTAATTCACAACAAGACTTGGGATGAACACTTGCAACATATTCAGCAGGTTTTGCACACCCTGCGGTAGCACAAGCTATACGCCAACTTGGAAAAATGCTCCTTCGGCATGGACAGGGTCCATTACCTAGGCTACATCATTGATCAGGATGGCGTACATGTGGATCCATCCAAGATCCAAGTCATCCATGACTGGCCAACCCCAAAAACACTCACTGAGCTTCAGAGCTTCTTGGGCCTTGCCAATTTCTATCGTAGGTTTGTGTTGGGATTCTCCCATATTGCACGGGCCCTTAGCCAAATAAACAGGGGTGGTGGTAAGGCAAAATTTGTGTGGCGCCAGTTCCAAAAACAAGAATTCGATGATTTGAAGCAGTGCTTGTGCTCATCCCCAGTAATTTCACTACCAGACCTACAACATCCCTTTGAGATCGAGAAAGATGCTTCAGACTATGTTGTGGGCGTCGTTCTCACTCAGCACGGCCACCCCGTGGCCTATCATAGTGAGACACTATTAGATACTCTCCATAAGTACCTTACTTACAAAAAATAAATTTACTCTAATGTGCAAGCATGCCGCCAGTGGAGACATTACATTATTGGGAAGGAGACAATCATCCACACTGATCATAAGCCACTGTATTTCATGCAGACATAGGGAAAATTGCAGAATGACTGCCATCAAAAGTGGTCCACATACTTGCAACAATTCCACTTCAACATCAAGTATAAAACATGAAGCACCAATCGTGTCACTGATTGCCTCAGCAGACCTCAAGTCGCGGCAGTCACAACGGTGCTAGACTCTTGCGGCCATGAGACATCCGAATGGCCCCAACTCTATGAGACAGACCCTGACTTCGCCACCACCTACCAAGTGTTGGGTGCAAATGCAGTTGTCGATACTTTCCATCTTCAGGATGGGTTGTTGTGTCGTATGGGCCATATCTGTGTTCCATCAAGTGAGCGAGTGAAGCTGATCTAGGAAGCCCACTACAGTCGGGTGGCAGGACACTTCGGCGTCGAAAAGACAATGGTGATGCTACATAAACATTTCTACTGGCTGAAACATCGACAGGAGGTCAGCAAGTATATCAAGTCCTGCACTTCCTACATTATTTCCAGACCGACCACTAAGAAACAGGGCCTGTACACCCCTCTTCCTACTCCTGACAGGTCATGGGAATCCATCTCAATGGACTACATGTCAGGCCTCCTATCCACCAAGCGGGGAAATGAATGTGTTTTTGTGGTTGTTGATCGCTTTTCTAAGATCACGATTTTTGTTTCCTGCAAGAAGATCATCACAGCAGAGGCCACTGCCAAGCTCTTCTTTGAATGAGTCTGGGTACATTTTTGAATCTCAAAAGCCATTATCTCAGATCAGGATAGTCGATTTCTTAGCACATTCTGGTCGAGCCTCTAGTCACTGCTGGACACCAAGCTCACCAAATCCATGGCCTTCCACCCCCAAACAGATGGCCAAGTCGAGGTTGTAAATAGAATGATTGTGCATATCCTTCGCATGTATAATTCAAAGAACCCTCGCACATGGGATGAGAGCCTTCCCTATGTCCAACATAGATACAATTGAGCCCTGCATAGCTCAACTAACCACAACCCCTTTCAAGTGGGGTTGGGATTCCAACCATTGGGTCCCATAGATTTTTCACTTCCCCTTGCAGTCACCTCGACCGAATCATCTCCTGCTCCAACTGAAGCTGACAAAGCCACCCGGTTCATTGAGTGGATCTATCACATCCCCCAACAGGTTCAGGATATCCTACAGAAGTCTAATGACAAGTACAAACAATGCCATGATCAACATCGGGTGCCACATAAGTTTAAGGTGGGCGACAATGTTTGGTTGCACTTGGAGAAAGAACGCCTTACAAGACCCCATCGAAATATTAACCCACTCCGTTATGGGCCATACACTATCACCAAGGCCATGGGGGATATTTCTTTTGAGCTCAACATTCCTCCTTTCCTTGGCCTGCACCTAATGTTCAATGTGGATCTCCTTCGCCCTTATTTCCCACCATTAATGGACACCTCAGAAGTAGCAGAACAAATGACACCAACAGAGCTCAAACCCGACTGCATACAACAAGCATCCAATGATCAGATTGTGGACAGATAGATCAAGGGCACTCGACAACAAAGGATCCAACTTTATCAAGTCGTCAAAGCAGGGCAACTCCTGTACCAAGGCAAGTGGCTCACTCGGGGCCAAATTCAACAGAAATTTCCTCATCTAATAGGGGACCTCAAAGAAATGGAGACCATTACTTCCTAAGGAAGGAGGATTGATCTAGATGGATATCGGTGTCCACCCACCTTTTCCAACTGGCTCAAAACAATTTTCTGACAATTTTGGCAATTTGCTATTTTTAGTAGTTTTAACTTCCGGGGCCATTTTGAGGGCCTAAATGAAGGTTTTTTGGGATTGAGCTCCTCAATGATAGTCAAAGGCATGATTGAGCCCCCAAAATGAATCTCCTCGATGATACCTTTCCAACGGGCTATCACACACCTAAAACGAAGATCTTATTCAAAAGTCACGACCCCGGGAAGTTGATGTACTAACTTACCCAAACGGGGCCCACATGACTTTTGGCGCTTCATCTCCCAGGGTTAGGTTTTTGGATGTATAGGGTTTTTGGAATTATTAATTATTGTAAAAAGGCCTTCAGATCCTCATTGCAACCTTCTTCTTGTGAATGCGCACTGCCGTCACATCTCTTCTCAGAGATAAGCTGCCACCATTCCAACAAGCTTGTTTCTGCTGCATTTTACAGTTTCATCTTATTTCGTTATTGAATAGAAAACCAGTTTTACTGTATCTCTGTTATTTTGTGTTAAGCACCTGTTAATAATCTGTATTCATTTCTTTCTGCTCCTAAAATATGGATCATTATCCCTGGAGGAGACATTTTCCTGAGTGTACTTATCCTGCACATTCTTTCCTTGCATTGAGCATAGGTATGTTCCTTGTGCTCTGGAACTAGTTTTATTTCCCATGATACTCGTTTCCTCCACTATACAATAAGTATTCTTTTATTCTTTTTTCAGGATTCTATAACATGAAAAATACAAAAAAAAAGAAAAAAAAAGAATGGGAAAATATATAATCTCTTTTGTTGGCAGTAGTCCTGCTGCCCTTGAACAAATGACAATATTGAGTTAGTATCTCATCATTTTGGGTTTTAGTATGGATTTATGAGACTTTTTCTCTCTTTGAGTTTTTTCTCCCCCGATTGGTTATTCTTCCAACTATATGGAGCATTTAGTGATACCTCCTGTATCACAACTGTATCCCAGTTAATGAGTCACGCTTCCCAGGTCACATAATGTGTTGTGCTTATTTTCAAGGGAAAATTTTCAAATTGTGTTGGCCATTCTGCAGTTAGCCTTTGACCTTGCAAGTTGTCCTTCCCAAGACAAGTCTCATCATCACAAGTATCAGTCTCTTCGTCCTATCTCTTCCAAATATTTAGCCTTCTACCACCCCTCATGCTGGATGATGGAGGATGCCTTAATTCCTTCCTTCCAGTGGGTTCCCTCCCATCGACTTCGACACATATTTCTCTGGGAAAGGGATTTAGAGATATGTTTGGTACCTTGGGGCTTACAGTAATTAGTGACAGGTTCCCTCGCTATTGGCAGTGGGAATACATCAATATACCTTACTTGATAGTTTCTACCAGGTGTTCTATGCTAACTCATTTATTCACACTTGTTAGATAGTACCATGGTACCTTGAATCTCATCATCATAATTGGTGGGTTATCTCGTGTTTGTTAACGATATACATAAATGACTGATAATCAAACAATGTCTCACCGTGTCCGGCTTCGGCTCATCTATTCACATCGTGCATAATTTTACCACAATGGATTGTTATGAAGAATTTAGGTGAAGTATGAGCACCACCTCTTTTGTGCTCCTTCCTGACTAATATGGTGCCACCTCACATACATTGGTACTTGCAGAGGATGGACTTGTTCATTCTCTTGGTTCTAGATATCCTCTGTTCTTGATCTTGAGACATAGCTCCACTATGTATCTCTTCATGGCTATGATCCACTTTGACACATAATCATTGTGTATTCTTCGTGACCATGCTTGCCACTTCATATTTATCACATGGATCCACTATGTATTGTTCATGGCCATGGACATTAGTCATAATTTCATGTGTACCATGGATTCACAATGTATTTTCTTTGGAGGCCATGCTTTATCACTCTTAAGCATGGGTATGCCAGAATTGGGAAACAAAACTCTTCCTTGATATTTTCTCATGGTTATTAATTTTTGGATCAGTTGTTTGGGAACCTCTGTGGATACTTCAATGCATCCTCGCCTCTCAGAGTTCATAATGTATTTCAACCATCATTTTTCCCTTCTGACCTCACACATTAGGGGGCATCTATTATAGCACAAAAAGACACACCTATGCTTTTATGCCATGGCCTAACCCTTTCCCAATGCTTGCTATACATTTCCCTAAAAGTCACCTCCAAAAATCATCTAAAAAACATGATTTAAGAGCACATCCATGGGTTTCCCTAGTGAAATAGGCGGACATCCGTACCTTTCCTCACTGCAACCCGCAGATGCCCTCATTTTTGGTTAAAAATAAAATAATTTCATGTTTTTGAGCGGGTTTTTCAGTGGGGCTCATTTCCCAATGAACCTTTCCCATACATAACGAAATCCAAGTCCCCAAACCTCTTTGGGAAGATATAAAACAACCATAGAGGGATAAATATGAGAACACAAGTCCCTTGGTGCAAAGTTATGCCGTCGACATCTAGAAATCCTCCTTTCCCTATATTCTCTGAGTAACATCCCCTTTAATATGGAAACTCCTTTTCCAGAGATTCTTTCTCATTTTATGTAACTATAGGGTGTCTCCTTATCCCTATCTGAGTCATTGAGAGAAGTATTTATCAACTTAGTTGATGCTTGAGGATCCCTGGAGGAACCCAGATAGTTGGCTTCAAGACGGTGCCTAAGGTTGAAACAGGCTACAAATTACCTTTTCCACTTGCTGGTAATAAAAGAG